>VDFB02147707.1:0-156131 GCA_007258455.2 Sequoia sempervirens | reverse complement strand
TTCACACCCAAACACATGGAAAAGCTATGTTCAACCGAATCGATCCCTTAAGGGTCCAAAGGGCAAAATGGCTGAAAACTTTAGCATGAGGTTACTCGGACACCATGACACTTAGAAACTTCTCATCTAATCCTATGGGATCATGTTGAGCCCCTCTATAGTAACCTCTCTTTGTTTTTGTTATTTTGGAGTGGTTTTCCCGTGGTGTCCAGTTTTCAGTTGATGGAAAAAGTGTCAAATGGAAGCAGTGGAAAGTTGCAAGGTGGTGCAACTTTCATTTTGCAACTCGTGTGACCAAACAGACTATTCCAATGTGTTTGAATAGACATGTTTATGCTAAGAATGGTCCTCTTTCACACCCAAACATGCGGAATCGCTTCGAGCTACGTTCAACCAGATCAATCCCTTAAGGGTCCAAAGGGAAAAATAGTTGCAAACTTTAGCATGAGGTTACTCAGACACCGTGATGCTTAGAAACTTCTCATTTGATCTGATGGGATCATGTTGGGCTCCTCCACAATAAATTCTCTCTGTTCTCATTATCTCGAAGTGGTTTTCCCATGGTATCTAGTTTTTAGTTGATGAAAAAAGTGTCAAATGGAAGTAGTGAAAAGTTGCAAAGTGGTGCAACTTTCATTCTGCAACTCGTGTGACCAAACAGACTATTCCAACACGTCTGAATAGGCATGTTTACTCTAGGAATGGTCCTCTTTCACACCCAAACACATGGAATCACTCTGAGCTACATTCAACCAGATCGATCCCTTAAGGGTCCAAAGGGCAAAATGGCTGCAAACTTCAGCATGAGGTTACTCAAACACTGTGATGCTTAGAAACTTCTCGTCTGATCCCATGGGATCATGTTGGAACCCTCTACAATAACCTCTCTCGGTTTTTGTTATCTTAGAGTGGTTTTCCTGTGGTGTCTAGATTTTAGTTGATGGAAAAAGTGTCAAATGGAAGCAATGGAAAGTTGCAAAGTGGTGCAAATTTCATTCTACAACTTGTGTGACCAAACAAACTGTTCCAACACATCTGAATATGAATTTTCACGCTAGACATGGTCCTCTTTCTCACCCAAACACGTAGAATCACTCTAAGCTACGTTCAACCGAATCGATCCCTTAAGGGTTTGAGTGTAGTATGTTGAAATAGGCCATTCCACCTATTGTTCAGGCTATGTCTCGGTGATATGGGCCTGATGTAAGTAGGATAGGGAGTAGGAATAAGAAAATAGCATTAGTAAGGGCATTGGAAGAGATTACTAACGCTGCCCTTGTTGAAAATTCAAAATTGAGGCCCCTTAAAAGCAAGGCTAGAAGAGGTGAAAAAAAAATTGCTTGAAAATAAGTTAGAATAGGTTCAAAATAGGGTGAGATTGTGGAGTTTGATGTGTTCAAAACGTCTGCAAGGATAGGGGAGGTCAAAAGTATGTTATGGCATGACATGCCCTAATTGAGAAAATAGGGATTTTGAATGAAAAAGAGAGGTTTGAGGGAGTAAACGTGGGTAAAGTCAAGGGGCAACATAATTTGGTGGTCAATTAATTTTTTGCAGGAAAAATAAAGAGTGCTGGAATAGGTTTTGAGGTTTAGGTTTAGGGGTTCGGTTCGCTGGTTTGGCCAAAAAAAAAATTGGAAGGGGTTCAGTTCGTTTTGGGTTCGCTGATACAAAAACATGTAAAAATACATATATGTATATGCAACTCTTAGAAGCATGAATTGGAGATTAGAACACTCACATATCACATATAAACAACAAACCACCATAAAACTTGAATGTCATTTCAAAACAACAAAATTGCCAAAAAAATGTTTTTATAACCTGCAAAAATGTGAATAAAATCACCTCGACCACGAAAAACCATGAGACCATAGCTTGCTGCTTACTATTATGATTTGATAGATTTTTTCCAAGCATCCATAGCTTGTTCGAAAAGTATTTTTAGGCTTTTAGCCATAAAGCGTGAAAGACAAATGAATTGCTTGATAAAATGCTTTGGTAGACATGTATGAAAACGTGGCAGCATAGATGCAAGGCAAAGGAACTGCTTGAAAAATGCCCTCAAAGAAATGTGGTTTCATGGTGATGGAATGGCATGATCTAATGCCATGACAAGAAAATTTCTATGGATTGTCATGGCATTCCACCACCATTGAGACCACATTTCGAGGTTAAACAATTCAACGCCTTGTCTATGCTATTGCTTATTATTATGTTTTGATAGATTTTTTCCAAGCATCCATAGCTTGTTTGAAGTGCCTATTTTAGCTTCTTTAGCCATAGCATCAAGGAGGTGAACTGCTTTGATAAAAATTCTTGCAAACATGTATGGGTCGTAGACAGACAAGGTAATGAACTGCTTGAAAAATGCCTCAAAGAAATGTGGTTTCATGGTGATGGAATGGCATGATGAATGCCATGACAAGAAAATCGTTGCTGATTATCATGGCATTCCACCACCATTGAGACCACATCTCTTTGAGGCTCTTATTCAAACAGTTTGCTACCTTGTCTATGTTATTGCTTATTATTATGCTTTGATAGATTTTTTCCAAGCATCCATAGCTTGTTTCGAAGCACCTATTTTAGGCTTTTAGCCATAGCAACAAGGAGGTGAACTATTTGATAAAATTCTTTGGTAAACATGTATGAAAATGTGGTAGCATAGACAAGGCAATGAACTGTTTGAAAAATGCCTCAAAGAAATGGCCCCATGGTGATGGAATTCCCATGACAATCCATAGCTTGTCTTCAAGCACTGGCTTTTAGATTTTAGCCATAGCAGCAAGGCACCTAACTATTTGATAAAAAATCGCGTAGTGAATTTTTTGAAAATTCCTCAAATAATGGGGATTATAGGATGGAATGCCATGACAATCAAAAGTGATTTGATTGTCATGGCATTCCATCACCATGAGACCTTCATTTCTTTGAGGCATTTTTACAAAGAGATTCACGCCTTGTTCATGATAATATTGCTTACCATTATGCTTTTGATAGATTTTTTCCAGTTGTATCCATAGCTTGTTTGAAAGCACTTTTGTTTTGTGGGCTTTCGGCCATAGCAACAAGGCAACACTTGAACTATTTGACAAAATTCTTTGGTAGACATGTATAAAAATGTGGTAGTATAGACAAGGCAGTGAACTATTTGAAAAAATGCCTCAAAGAAATGTGGTCTCATAGAATGTGATGACAAGAAAATGCAATTGACAGTTGCTCCTAGTTATTAGTTATACAATGTGAAGTAATTGCATAACTCCTTAGGTTGACTTTCTTGTA
Organism: Sequoia sempervirens; assembly: GCA_007258455.2. Lineage (NCBI taxonomy): Eukaryota > Viridiplantae > Streptophyta > Pinopsida > Cupressales > Cupressaceae > Sequoia > Sequoia sempervirens. Next base: position 152,846 of record VDFB02147707.1, on the reverse strand, counting down.
AAAACTATATTGTAATTGAATTTTTTTCATCTATCACATCTAGTTATTAGTTATGCAATGCGAAGCAATGCTTTGAGTTTGAAATATGTGCAATGCAATGTAATCAATGATATGAATATAAACTACAAAAATCTATTTTTACAATTTATTAGTTAAACTCTTTATTTTATTTTCTCTCTATATCTCTATGCTGGAAATGCCTTTAATTTTTTTTTTTTTAAATTATTCTTTTCTACTCTTCTTTTACCTATTTTTTAAAATCTATTTTTTTTCCAATCTTTTCTAGAGTAGTTTTTCAAATTTTTCCAAAAAAATCTTATACTTTTGGTTTGCCGATTTTTTCCCCAAAATATTTTTGCTGCTATGGTATAAACACATATCTTTTTGTAATATCAAGGATAATTTTTGAAACTTCCAAGCATTTCTAATCTAAAAGGAAAAGTCTTTTTCCTAATCTGTATGCAGCCATGCTTTTGACATTGTCAAAAAGAGCAAATATGGACACCATCGATAAAAAAGATTTGTAAATTAACCAAATAGCCATGTACGCATACATCAATATATGTTGATATAAGTATAAAATATAGTTACAATATAGCCATATAGGCTTACGAGAATGCCATATAGGCATACAATGTCAAATATATCCAATACAAGATATGTACAAAATTGCCATGTCTAGGCATACAACAAAGGGCTCTGGAATCAAAATTCATTTCTCTCCATGCTCTGGAAATAAATTTTTTCCCTTTGTTTGGTGATCTGATGGTGATAATTCCATCACTCATTTTTTTTGTGCTCGAGGAGTGCTCCTGCTACTTCTCCTACGGTTTAGCTCCTGGTGAAGTTTTAACTATTACAATAAGAAGTAAAGACATTAATATATAGAAATTACATTATAAAAAATGATATATTTAACAAAATAATCACTTACAACCATCTCATGATCACTCTCCACGATGGAAATATTTTCACGTCGATGCTTAGGCATGCTCAAGCCCTGTATAAACCATCCAAATAGAAATTAAACTACTTAATCAATAATGGTTTGATTTTCACTAGAACTAACATCTATAACAATGAATGTAAATTGAAATTTAGTAATTTGCCTCATACCTCCCTATCAGAGCCATCGAGGATTGTATAGCGATGAAACACCGATATCCATTTCCCTTTGTAACATTTGGAGGTGTTACAACCAACATTGAAAATAAAACAACAAATTATTCAATCACAAAAAGTTACAATAGCGATCCACGTCATGACTTATAATGTATGAGATCTAATGAACAAAATTTTGAGTACAAGTATTAAACTATATATTTTTGGTAGGCCTTGGCAGTTTGATAGGAAGACCAAGCATGATGGGGAGAAGAACACATACTCCATTGTGAAGGATGGGAAGACTTACAACCTTTCACCTCTCCTAGAAGAAGACAAGGCAAAGCATGAAGGGCCTAGTGTTTTGATGGTGGGTGAGAAGGAGTTCATGAAGACCTTGAAGGAAGGAGGAGGAAGAGGATTCTTCCTGATTATGAAGCCAAAAATTGAAGCAGATCTACCCACAAAGAAGAAGGAAGATGCACCAAAGGAAGTCCAAGAGTTGTTGGAAAGGTACAAGGACATAACGGTGAATGAATTACCTAGTTCCCTACCTCCCATTAGGGATATAAGCCACCATATTGATTTGATTCCAGGGGCTACATTTCCCAATAAGGCTGCATACAAGATGACACCTGCTCAAAATGAGGAGATTGCAAGACAAGTGCAAGAGTTGATGGATAAAGGGCTAGTGAGGAAGAGTTTGAGCCATGTGTTGTTCCTACTGTCCTAGCACCAAGGAAGGATGGGAATTGGAGGCTTTGCACTGATTCAAGAGCCATTAATAGGATCACAATCAGATATAGGTTCCTGATGCCAAGAATGGAGGACCTCATGGATTTTCTATCAGGAGCATCTTACTTTTTCAAGATTGATCTAAAGAGCGGGTACCATCAAATAAGGATCAGAGAGGGGGATGAATGGAAGACAACTTATAAGACTAATGAAGGGATCTATGAGTGGTTGGTGATTCCCTTTGGGTTATCAAATTCCCCTAGTACATTTATGCACCTTATGAATGAGGTATTGAGACCTTTCATTGGAAATTTTGTTGTCGTTTATTTAGATGACATACTTGTGTTTAGCGGGTCACTTTTGGAGGACCTTGTGGAAGAAACTCAAGGCAAAAATTTGTCCTTTAGTTCAGCATACCATCCACAAATAGATGGAAAAACTGAAGTGGTGAATAGATCATTGGGAAACCTCTTAAGATGCCTTACCAAGGAGCATGGACAAGCTTGGGATCTGATTTTACCTCAGGTTGAATTTGCATATAATGACTCCATGAATAGGAGCATTGGTAGAAGGCCTTTTGAAGTAGTCTATGGCATGCACCGTAGAGGGGTCTATGAACTAAGATATCTACAAGGATTTGCTAAGAGAAGTGCTCAAGGTGAGGACTTTTTTGTTACAATCAGGGATATTCATCAACAAGTGAAGGAAACCCTTCAAAAGAATGTTGAGAAGTATAAGGAAAAGGAAGATTTAAAGAAGAGGAATGTCCAATTCAAGGTTGGAGACTTGGTGATGGCACACTTGAAGAAGGAGAGACTTCCAAAAGGAAATTATACCAAACTCATGATGAAGAAGATAGGACCTTGCAAGGTGGTCCACAAGTTTGGCCAAAATGCTTATGTAATAGAGCTGCCTCCTGGGGTGGCAATCTCTCCTATATTCAACATTTCTAACTTGTATCCTTTCAAAGATTCTGTGAATGCAGGTGATGGAGCAGGTACAACAACAATGGAGGATGAAGATTGGGTGAAGGAACTACCCCCCAACCAACCTATGACTCTTGAATGCATCCTAGACACCAAGGAGACAAATAAGACTAGAAGGAAGGTTTTATAAGGAAAGCTAAGGTGCAGAACAAACTCTCCTAACGTCAAAACCTCAAGGAAGAATGTAGAGATGACTTCAAATTTTACAATTACAGTTCAATTTAGATACTCATGAAAGAAATAACAGAAATAAAGAAATGAAGATACATAGATGAACACTAGATTTACGTGGGAAAACCCTTATGGGAGAAAAACCCACCACACCAAGAAAAACCCCTTTGTATTACAGTAAGAAAATTACATACAGAGTACAGGCTTCACTCACTGGTGTCAAATTACAACAGCATAATTTCCTGATCAATCTTGTACAGAACATCCCAGTTACAATGCTCTCTGAATTTAATTCATAGACATTGATCACACCTTGAACTATTCATCAAAACTGATCATCATCTTTGATTGTAGAGTATATCCATGTCATTCATGGTCTGTTGATATTCCTCATAGGAATGGATGCAACATTCCAACTACTAGTGGTTCACATTACACTTCTCTGATTGGTCAAAAAAAAAACCACGTAGGATAGTCATTCGGTCAAGGCGTTCAAACTGTGTCGCATGTCAGTGAGACACTAGGTCGTGTCTCCCCGATGCCACAACACCTGACTATCGTTATCGCTCAGAGTCACCACCATCGCTAAGACATCATATCAATATCCACTGCAGAAGCATCGGCCATACCATCACTATCGGCGAGAGATCATACTGAACACAAATTCATCCTGTGTAGATCTATCGACGAGACAAGTGCTATCAGCAAGAGTTCTCACCAAAAGCACCTACTTGTCGGTGAGAGAAACCTTATCGCTAAGAGGTCACATCGATGTTCAACTCATGTAACTCTATCAGAAAGACCATCGCTATTGGCGAGACATCACACCAAGCACAGAACAGTTGGAGAGACCACTGCTATCACCAAGAGGTTATATCGAATGCACCAGCCAAGAGTCTCCCTGATGACATGCTTGTGAATAACCATCGGTGAGACATACATTGTTGGGATGAGTTATTTTGAATGTTCAAGCCTCTCCCTGATGACTTCTATTGCCACAAGTCTCCCCAATAACCATTAGACACCAACCCGTCGGCAAGAGATCTCCTCGGGCGGAAAGAGTTAGGAATCTTCATAGCGATCAACATTTCTTTTCGATGACTACCGTCGGCAAGACATAAGCGAAGTCTCGGTGACCTGAAAACTTCAAATGATTAGAATACTATTGTTGATCGGTAAGACTTCCAAAGGGTCTCACTAACTTTTCTCTTTCAGGAGTTTGCATGCCAGTAATACTGAGGCACGTTTTCCAACAGGTTTAAAAGGAATATTTGGTCAAATGGAAAGGTTTACTTGAAGAGGATGCAACATGGATTTCAGAAAATGATATTAAACAACATGGAACTACTGTAGAAGACTTGATCTCAAAGAGGACTTAAGATCTTTTTCTTGCTTGGGAGTATGGTGCAGGAGCACCCATGGGTCTAAGGGACCTAGAATAAATTTTCATGTTTTTTTTCTTGGTTTATGGATGGAATAAGGTCTTAGGGACCATTTCAATGCTTTGTAGTAGGTCTTCTATGTTTTTGGTTGAGTTTTTGGTCTTGGTGACCAACTTCTTTGTACAAAAAGGTCTCCATCCTCCTTTGTAAGTCTAGTGGATCTTGGAAAAATAAGGAAAAAGGATTCCTTGCTATATCTAGACACCTGAGGGGAGTCACCTTGCTTTTTGACAAGGTTTTAAATGCCTTTGACACATTTTGGAAGGCTCTTTGTGGTCGAGTTGGTAGAAGTTGCTCACATTGCCTTAACTAGGCAATTAGAAGTCAAAGCATGAGATCAGTTGTTTTCCAACATCTCTCTTTTCAAAAGATAGTTGCAAGAAGTTGGAGGGAGTTTGTAAGACTTCAAATATTCCTCTCTTGGTTGAGGCAAGGTTTATTTTGATGTTTTGAAGAAGTTTCAATAAGAAGTTTGTTGTTTTTCCTATGTTTTTCTAAAGAATTTACTGATCCCATACTTGGTACGGACTATATGTTCACTTTCATGCTCCAATCCCATAATGGTTGGATAGGTAATTGAATAATATTTCCTTTGGCATTGGAGTGGTGATATTTCATTGAGTATCAAGGGAGATATTTCAATTTCTCTATCGGGTGGTATGAAAACCCTTAAAATCAAGGTTTTGGATGAAAATTGTATATTTCTTCCATTCCCACATTGTAAAATTGGTAAATCTCAATGGGATGGAAGATATAAGGTTGTACTATCATTTCCTCAATGTTTTGGAGAATGACAGGCTCATTGTTGGAAGTTGTGCATGAATTTTGGCTTGACATCTCTATGTGGCAAGCATAATTGACAAGTAGAAAAAAAGAGTTTTAGCTTGATTTTTAAGAATTTGTTTAAGAGGAACTTAGGAATGGTGGAAAAAGGTGTGGAGAATGTGTAGGAGTCTAAATTTTGGCTCTGGGGTGAAGGGGAGAGCCTAGATAGTCAAGACCTAGGTGTAGGTCTATGAATTAGGCCTTTTGGAGCAGCGGTAGAAAGGGCCATTGTGAGTGATGTTTTGACAGTCAAGAGGAAGGGTTTTGGAACCTTATAGGGGTCCATCTTAGGGGTCTGAATCCATAGGTTTGGTGTCTTAATATTCTTCCTTGTTTTTTTTATTCTAACTGTCCTATCGGGCAAGGGCTACAAGCCTTAAGAGAGAGTGAGGTCTAAGTCACCATAGTGATGGGTGTTTGTTGAAACCTAAATGCTAGAGGGTTGTTAAACCTTGTTTTGACTTAATGAGACATGATCCAAATGTTTTCAAGCTTTTTGAGTGGTCTGAGTTGTGAACCCTAGGTGTGTGGGGTTGATCTCTTAAAGAATAGTGGAGTTTAGGACTCCTCATAAGAGTATTTGAGAGAAGCATTCAGTGGAGTGACTACCATTTGTGATTGTGAGTTTTCCTTCCCTGCCACTCTGCATCATTTCTAAAGCTTATGCAGGTTATTTCCATGGTGTTTGTGGTGGTGACAAGAGTATTTAAGGTTTGTAAGTACCTTATGCAATAAACCCTCCTTTGTAGGGCTTGATTTGTGCATAGAATAAGCTTAGTCAGTAAACATGATGTGAGTAATGTCTTGGAAGTAAAACAAAATGATTGAGGTGTAAATGGTTGATTGTAGTATCTTGGTCTTGAGGAACTAGTTGGAAAAAGTGAAAAATTGGTGAGTTTTTTAAGGAATTGAAAGATTTAGAGCTCTTTATCAGGTTTTTGCTTTGAATTCAGATAAATTGTTGATGACAAAGGTGTGTTAGGATCTGATGGATATAGGTTGTAACATGAAAGATTGGTTTTTGGTTATTTTTCCTAGATAAAGCAAATTGAGTGGAAGGGTGCCTTGGTGAATGATGAAAGAGTGGATTGTTTAATGACTCTAATTAGGTTTCTTATGCACGGATTAGATATTTTTGCTGATAAATAAGATGTTTGAAGCTTGAGGATGATAAGAAGAAGTATTGAAATGAGTTGGTTTGTTGTTTCCTTGTGGTTTGCAAATGAAACAATGTGATATTTGATGAAAAGAGAAAGAAATTTTAGTTGCTTATTCAATTTGATTTTCTCCTGATTCAATTGGGTCAGATGTTGGTGCAGGAGCACCTAGGTCATCAAATACTTTTCAATTTTGCAAAAGGGATGAGTGTTCAAATTTGTATTGAGTCAATCACAAAAGGTCATGGAAAAATGATGTAAAGCATGTTCAAGGTCATATGAGGTCTACTTTGAATGTATTTAAGGTTATGGGTAAGTTCTAGGTGGTCAAAGTGGGAAAATGCAAACAATGCAATAAAGTAATATTGTTAAAACTTGTTAAATTGACAAAAATAAGGAAATCAGGCATATTAAGGGTTAAAAGGGGTAGTTTCAACTAATGGAAAGATAGTTATGGAAAAGGAAATATCTTTCAAAGGAATGTAAAGGCGAGAAAAAGTAGAAGTTTGTGTTCTTGTAATTAGATTTTGAAATAAAAATTCCCTGTTTCTGAGTTTGCAACATTACTCTATTGTTTTGTTTTCTTGTGTTGGTAATTTAGGAACACCCAAAGTTAAATCATAGTGTGAATACATGTAAAGAGGAGTTAGTTTCCAATTTCAAGAGTTGTACTTGGTTAGTTTTAGGAAACAAAAGATTTAGAGGCAGTTTTTAGTGCCTGATAGAGTCCTTTTAGAAGCAAGTTTGAGAATCCAATAGGGTTTTTCTTCACTACTCCACCAATGTAGGTCAAGTAAATTGGTGGAGTAGGTTAATGCTAGTATTTTTTTCATTTTTTTATGATTTTAAGTGTAGGTAAAAGCAAGAATACCATGGTGGAGTTGTTGCTACACTAGAAAATAGAGGATTTTCCTACACAAAGTGATGCTACAGTCATGGGTCATGAATAAATAAAGCTTGCAGAGGCTTGGAAATGATGTAGAAGGTCTTGGAAGACATAAAAAATCATGTTCTAGGTGGTGGCTAGAGAAATAGAGGTTTGCAAGAGTTATTTTCACAAAACCCTCCTTGATTTGTGCTTTTACACCCTATAAACGAGGGTTTATTAGATCCGAACATTTTCATGGTTTTAAATCCCTAAAAATGGTGAAATCTTGTGTTATAAGACATGCTTGAAGACGTTTTTGAAGTTTTGAGTGATTTAGAATGGTTTTGAAGGGGTCTCCTTTATAAAACAGGCCTAATCTACTAGCCTTTCTTCAGAGGACAGTCTGAAATCTGATGATTTTCTTTATGTCAACCATCTAAGAAATTTGATATGTTGTGATGTGCTAGAAAGTGTTTCTAAATGTGCATTTATTTTTTTAATAAGCTTTGAGATAGGAATGTAACTACCCGATTCAATGGTTGACAGACCTACTAGAGGAATATGATATTGTCTGATAAAAAAAAAGATGTTTATTTAAACAGTGGAAAGGATGATATTGAGTGCTTGGTTACTATCAAACTAATGATATGATTGATGTTACTAAATTTGTTTAAGGTGTATAAGACAGGTTTGGTGACTTTGATGGTTGGATGGGTGAGTATTATGAAGCCTTTTGAGCAAATTGGTGATTAACCACAAGATGATAATCAAGATTCTTTTGTAGCAGGAGTTTGTAACCTATAAATAGACTATTGCAGTCAAAATATGTTGAGTACAGTGCTTGATAATGGACTAATAACAGTGAGGTATGGTTTAGTTGATTTGTTGCCTTGGTGAATAAATGAAAGGATGAATTGTTCAAGTGTCAATAATCAGGTTTATGTTGTTTTTATGGTGGTTGAGAATGATGTGAATCTAATTGATTAAGTCAAAGTTTTCTTTAATATGGTTTTTTCTTTGAATGAGTCAATTGGAATACTAATTAGTGGAATGATGAATGATGGCCTATGGAATGGCTAAGATAATTTGAGTGGATTTTGGTTGAATGAAAAGTAGATTTCTGATGAAATTATATTTGATCTTCTCCTGATTCTATTTGGGATTGAAATCCCTTGAAGAAATGATGTTGATGGTGTTTGTTGGATGCTCTGCATCAGATGTACCCTAATGATTGAGTGTTTTGATATGATGCTCTGCATCACTAACTGCCTTGTCTATGTTATTGCTTACTATTATGGTTTCATAGATTTTTTCCAAGCATCCATAGTTTGTCGTGCTGGTGCACCTTGCAAGCACATGCCTCCATGTGAAGTAATTGCATCATGCGCTTATGTTGACTTTCTAAACAACTATATTGTATAGTTGAAATTTTGTCATCTATCAACATCTAGTTATTAGTTATGGAATTTGAAGTAATGCTTTGAGTTTCAATGATGTGTAATGCAACGTAACCAACAATATGAATATAAACTACACAAATATATTAAGTAGAATTCATTAGTTAAGTTCTCTTTATTCTATTACCTCCATGTATGTTTGAGTAAATCCACTGGCACTAGGAGGTGTTTGCTTGAAACTGCCAATATTAGCCTGTTCAACATCCAAAATCACATGTATTAAAATACCATTCGTAAAACAATGCTATTAACATGTAATAAATTTATAATTGTTTACTAGTTACATACCCCACTGATAGGTGTACTACATAAATAAGTAGGTGGACTGGTGTATCCAGTCTCAACACTGTGACCCTGCAATTTTATTAAAATAATAAAACTAAATTAGTTAATCTTGCATTTCAAAATCAAAATTTAATAAATTAAATTCAATGAACATGCTGACTTTTACCTGACTATTAATGCCATATGCACGAAGCAAAATGTCAGCCGTCCTCTCCATCCCCATAGCAGCATACGGATCCTGCATAGTAGCCTCCTGAGTGTTGATGGGGTCATATGAATAAGTCACCCGCAAGATTGACACACATGGGTTCAAAGGCCACCACCCAAAGACTCCCTTGGATGGCATTGTACAATAGGGCTAGTATGATGGATGACACTTCGGGTCAAAGTGTTGATCGCCTGCAATGTCTCTACGTCAGTACTCTCCTTCACAATGGCAGGCATAACAATGTGCTCACGAGGCGGCCTAGCGAGAGGTCATCTCCCTTGATGCGCAGGATCCAGCTGTGCACCGAGCCTATCCTAAGCCGACCCCCCACCTCTCCCCTAGAACTCCCTCATATCAAAATAATTTGGGATTTGGTTCAATATGAACTCACTATATAGTTTCCTAAGAAAATATTGGGGGACTTCACAATTGTTGCACAGTGGGTAATCAAAGACCAAGTACCACCTATCATAAAAATGGTTCCTAATCTCTTGGTGGTGGCACCAATGAATAGGAAACCTCTTCTCATTGAGGCTAAGATTTTGATTTTTTCTAGGGTCAGTGAATAAAGAGCACAAATCACCTTTAGTAATTTTTAAATCTTTTACTTGTTTATATGATAGTTTATCTGCATAATATGTCCTAGCTACCAGCCTCCTATCTTGCCATCCCGTTATTTGTTGGGTTATTGAATCTACATTTTTTAACATCTCTTTCATTGAATTTGCTAGTGTCATTCTTTCTACAGTTGAAGCATTTGGATCACTCAACCTACTGATAAAATCCTCAATTTGTTTTTTGTTGTTCTCAATTTCGCTCCTCAAATTTTGTTGAGTGTCAGGAGGGTGTTGAGTGATTGGTGGGGGAGGTTGATTTTGTTGAGGATTTTGTTGAGGAGGATTTGCATGTTCTTCTTGTTGAGGATTTTGAGGATTTGCAGGATTATTTGCATCTCCTACAAATTTTTTTTAAAAAATCAAATCTAACCTAAAACAAACAAAATTAACTTGAAACTAAGAAATTCAAAACAAATACCAAACAATACTTACCTCCTGCACCTCTTCGTCATCATGGCACCATCTTTGCAAAGGAAAAGAAACTATTTTTGATGAATTTTGTAGAATGCCTCCTCCTAGAACGCGAGCACGAAAATGAGGGTTTTTGGCCATGGGCAGAGCAGAAAAATAGACAAAAGAAAATTAATAGCTTTCACTTTTTTTTTTGCTTTTAAAATGACATAACGCGGGCGCGTTATAACACGCTCGTGTTATGTCATTTTCACTTTTTTTTTGGAGTTGGCCACAAAAGTGTAACCCAGCTTCATGCACCCGCCCCCTTTTTATTTTTTGATTTTATCTCTGACTGCAAATCCAAAGTAGAAGGCTTGAACTCACGAAAAATAACATTTTTGTTGTACAAAACCTTCTCAGTCATAGGGTTCCAAAGCTTGTATCCTTTTATGCCAGCACTATAGCCAATAAATATACATTTAACAACTTTATTCTCCAACTTAGATCTTTTTTTATTCGGCACATATGCATATGCCTCATATCCAACAACTCTAATGTGTCTAAGAGAGGGCTTCTTACCAGACCATGCTTCCAAAGGTGTCTTCTCAACAAGAGAAGAATTAGGAGAACAATTTAATAAATAACATGTTGTTGCAACTTCCTTAGGCCATAACTTCTCCTCCAAGCCAACACTACTCAGCATACTTCGTGCTCTTTCCATCACTATCCTGTTGAACCTTTCAACAAGTCCATTTTGTTGCGGAGTATAGGGTGTAGTCTTATTCCTTTTAATTCCATGATCTTTACAGTACCTTTCAAACTCATCAAAACAAAACTCACTGCCATTGTTAGTCCTTAAACATTTTATTTTCCTTCCAGTCTGATTTTCCACAAGGTTTTTGAATTCCTTAAAATTACTGAACACTTCTGATTTACTCTTTAAAAAATACACAAATTCCCTTCTCGAATTGTCATCAATAAAAGAAACATAATATTTAGAATTTGATAACGAAGGAACATTTACTAGACCAAACACATCAAAATGAATGTAATCAAGTATACCAGAAGATTTATGAGGACTGGAATAAAATGAAACACAATGTTGTTTACCATATATACAATGTTCACAAAATTTGAATTCAAGGTTATAGTCATCAAGCCCTTCAACTAGATTTTTATTTTTCAAGTTTTTAAAACCTCTTTCTCCAATGTGGCCTAGCCTGTGATGCCACAACATTTTTTTCTCAGCTCGAAGCTTCATCTCCAAAGAATTAGCTCCTGCTAGAAAAATCACCTCTTTCCCTATAGATTTACATGGTATTTTAGAAGCACGGTTGCATTGAACTGCATTGTGGTCCAACTTATACAGAGTACCAATTCGAGCACCCTTTTCCAACAACATAGAGCCTCTTGTCATCTTATGAACACCATTAGAGAAAGAGACATGTACACTAGCATCATTTAGCCTACTAACAGAAAGTAAATTTCAAGCTAGACCTAGTATATGCATAACATCATTGATTTGCTTCACCCTTCCATCGGGGAATCGAATTCTGACTCTTCCATGGCCAACTATATCCAAGGATGAATCGCTTTCCAAGTACACCTTTCCACCATCGTATTTTTCATACTTTGTGAACCAGTCTCTATGAGATGTCATGTGGAAATATGCTCCAGAATCAATCAGCCAAACATCATCTGATGCCTGAGTTTCCAAGGCTGCAATGAAGGAATCCGCTTCACTCTGAGAAGAATCATTGTTAGAAGAATTATTCTTCTTCTTTTTCTCCTCTTTGCAATCCTTTCGGACATGACCAGGCTACCCACAATTCCAAAAATTCACCTTGGACTTTTTCCAGGAGACTTTGATCTCCCTTCTGATTTCGATTTGGATTTCATGTCCTTCTTCTTGCCTTTTTCTTTCAATCGACCTCGAACAACAAGAGCGTCCTTCGCCATCTCAGAAGATTTTCTTCTCATTTCTTCTGATAACAAAGAAGCAACAATATCTTCCATCCTAAAAGTGGATGTTGTACTCCCAATGGCCATCACCAAGTGATCCCAAGAAATAGGAAAAGAACATAACAACAACATACAGTGATCTTCTTCTTCAATTTTCACACCCACAGATGTTAACTGAGCAATCAACATGTTAAAAGTATTCAAGTGATCAGGAACAAATGCTCCTTCCTAAATTTTCAAAGAATACAACTTCTTCCTCAAGAACAACTTGTTTACCAAGGACTTGCCCTGATAAATATCTCCAAGTCTTTTCCATAAGGAGGCTACAGTCTTCTCTTCATGCACATTAGGAAGAATAGAGTCTGCCAAACAAAGCCTTATCAGCCCCTTTGGTTTTTGATCTACAAGATCCCAATCTTCTTGCTTCATGCCAAAAGGTTTTGTTCCAAACACAACAATCCAAAGATCACAATCAACCAACAAATCTTCCATTTTGAGTTTCCACAACTCAAAATTGTTGCCATTGAATTTCTCAATTTCAATCTTTCTAGATGTACTTGCTAGTTCCATCTCAATCTGTAATTTGACAATTACCAAACTTGTACAAGACTCCCACTGAACAAAATTGACACAAAAAACCCAACCAACCCACAAGGATAACACAACTAGCTAGGCTCTGATACCACTTGAAAGGAAAGACTCTAGTGTGGAAATCATTTTCCTAATGTCAATTCACAGGAGAATAATGTAGGAGTACTTTTAATTTCAAATTACAAAGCATTAAGATTCACACATAAAATAATAGACAATAATATCAACAAAGAATAGACACCTGATTTACGTGGGAAAACCCTTTCGGGAGAAAAAACCACCGCCAAAGAAGAATCAATTTATTCATAGTAAAAACAAAATTACAGTAAAGTTATAGATCCCACCTTCACAAGTATTAGTTCTCTAATATTACACAACATTACAATCGGCCAACCACAGTCAAATGCAACACTGTTACAATGTTCTTTCAACATACAGTCCACTCAACTGACACCCAACTTCTTCCTTTCTCAATACACAATCCCAATCAGTTTGCTTGCTATATTCACTTCAACCCTTCGATTTCCAAGAATCTATTGTCCAAACTGATTCGGTTCGCTCAACCACCAAGAAGCTCAACCATCAACATTATCCCACATTGGAGTGGAATGTTAACAGTCATTAGTTTATAAACAAAAGCTCAAAGACTTTAGGTATACATGAGTTATCCCTTTTGATTACCAACTCACTCGTACACCTGTGGTCAAACCAACCATTGGCAAGGCCCCATCAAAGTGAACACCCATCGGCGTGTCGCTCAAAATGTTAACTTCATAACCATTGCATACAAGTTATGAATTTACTAATCCCTGTGAAAAGCCGATACCACTATCACCTATTTAGAGAAAACTCAAACTTCATAACCACCACAACAAGGTTACAAGTTATAGAAATCACCGATGTTGCGACAATGAAGGAGATTGATTGGTCAGGAAGTTATGAAACTTCCAAACTCCGCGACAAGGTTACGAAATCTCCAAACTCCGCGACAAGAAGTTACGAAACTTTCAAACTCCACGACAAGGTTACAAACTTAAGAACTTTAGCAATCAGACGACAATGAAGACTGGAACATATTTACAAGCCAACAAGTAGAGGCACAATTTCCAAAAATTTCCACCCTGCATAATCATTTATATTGCCTAGCATTTTTCCCATTTTAGATAGCTAGTGATTGTCAAGTCAAACTTTTGTGATACCACATATATAGCATTTCAAAAATTCAATGCTATAGAGAGCTGAAAAAAAAAAGAAAAAAGAGAAAAATTTGAAAATGAAAAAAATAAAAAATTGGAGGTATCAATATTGAATTATTTTTTTTTGAAAAAACAAAGCAATAAAGCTTGTCATCAAAAGCTAAGAAAAATAAAGGGCATTGTGGTTATGCATGAGCTATAATAGTTAAGGGTGAAGAAGGCCAAAGCCACAAATCCAAAAGGCTACTAGTTCAAATCAAATACCTTTTTATCATATTGATTGCACGAGGATGTGCAATATGTTAAGTTGGGGGGAATGATGAGAACCAATTATGTCCTATTCTATACCACTTTTTATCCTTTTTCACATACCTTCATATCCATTCCCATATTCCATTTTTGTACCATTTTCATATTATTTTATCATTTCTCGTTGCATATGATTTAATATAGATAAGTGATATTTAATTTAGTTTTTAGATAAAATATGAGAATAAATAATATCATATTGTATTTATTAATATATCTTCCATTATGTCAAGAGAATAAATCTTTCAACATGCAGCTTTTAAGGTGAAGATCTTTCTATCACCATTTATGCAGGAGCCTAGACTATTATCATTCTACCATTTTATTTGGTTATTATATTAGACATACAACATCACCATCTCTATGTATGAAGGGAATTCCATGGTGGACTTTCATGATTGCAACTGTCAACTTCTATTTCAACCACATTAATTCCTTACCATATAATATTTTCATTATTCCTATGAATTTAATATTTTTTCTAGCTTCCATCTTAATTAGTGACTTCTACAAGTGGACATGCTGATTGGGAATGCAAAAAAAATGGAGGACATAAGCATGTTCCATCTGTTTGGAAGAAACCAAAATCTACTTGAATCATTTTCAATATGCACCCACTTCAGAATAGTCAATTTTACATTACAATTTGCGGGCAGATGAGGACGAATCTGGAAAATCCACAACATGGGTTTTGTCCAAACAGGCCCAATTAAGTTTCCATGTAGTAGAATCCTCAAGAAATGAAGGAACTAAAAGATACGGGTGGTTTTCTAAAGGAAAAGTTTCTTGATTTGCTATTACGGCTAGTTGTCACATTTTCTTCAAATTGCAAAACCATACAAAGTAATTAGATTTCCACAATCCATAAGAGTATGAATAGCTGTTTCTGGATTCGATTGTGTAAGCTTTTTTGAATCAACGTTTCGAATCACACTCCGTGATCCATCATCAGGATAGAGAGCTCAAGGATATGAAAATTTGTTGCAGACCTAACAGGTATAAAAAGAGGCAGAAGAAAGTTAGAGGGATAGGAGGCACGAGGCCCAAGGGATGGCAAGCTAGAAAATTAATAATATAGAAATTAAAAAATAACATAAAGGAGACAACTGACAATTAGAAAAAAACAATGACCCTACAAAGAGATGATAATAATAAGGGTGTGTGAAAAAAATTTAAAGAGATGATTTTAGTATTACGCAAGGAAAATAGCTGACAATTAAAAGAACCAATGACCCTACAAAGAGATGCAAACAAAAGAGAGGGAGAACTCAATAATATAGTAACAAATAACTTGATATATTTGATAAATTCAAGAAAATGATAAACCCAAAAGTAACAAAAAAGGAAATCCAATACATTCAAATATTTAAATATGTTAACTAGTTTAAATGTGTTACTATATTTAAGTATGCTAAGTATATATTGATTAATAATTTATAAAGTAAAAAATATTAATTAATATTTGAATCTTTTGATCTTTATTAATATATTTTTCAATTAATATTTAAGTATGTTGCATAAATATATATAAAGATTTTAATATTTTAATATATTTAACTATATAAATATATTTGTGCAAATTAAAAATATAAATAATATTTAAGTATATTAAATATATTAATATATTCAATTAAATTAAATATATTAATATATTCAATTAAATTAAATATATTAATATATTCAATTAAATTAAATATATTAATATATTCAATTAAATTAAGTATATTAATATATTTGATTAAATTGAAAATATGTTAATATATTTACATAATTTAAATATCTTGGTATATTTTAATTAATATTAATCTAATACATTTAAATATATTAATATATTAAGATAATTAAATATTAAGCAATGATGATATATCACATGTTTTGATATATGTTTTACAAAATGTTTTAAATATTAAAAAATGTTAATATATAATATGTTTTAATATATTTTTTGTAATTATATATGAATATATTTGCGCCAATTAAAAAATATTAATATATTTTAGTGTATTAAATAAATTAATATGTTAAGAGTATTAAATATATTAATAGGTTTGGGTGTATTAAATATATTAATATATTTAATCGCAGTAGATGTATTAATATATTTAAATAATTTGCATTTGTTAATATATTAAAAAGTTTAATATCTTAATATATTCAAAGATATTTAAATTATATGATTGACCTATATTGATTTCCCTAATATATATAATTAGGTTAATATATTTGATATTTAAGACATTTAAGATATTTAATATATTTACTAATTTAACATATTTTAATTCTAAGTATATTGACATAATTTAAATATGTTAAATTAATATATTAATATGTTGAGTACAATAATATATTGAAATATATTAAAATTATTTATGATGTATTATTGATTAGATAAATTAAGTATAACAAAGTATTGAACAAATTAAAATATTAAACAAATAAATTAATTAATAGGAATATTTAATAGATTAATATACTAGAAATGACAATATATTCATATAGGATAAATAATATTGATAGATTAATATATTGGAAATGATGTTGTATTAATATAGGATGAATAATATCGAAGAAGAGGAAGAACACTACCAAAGGAGGAAGAAAGAACAAAAGCGAAGAACACTAACCAAGGAAGAAGACCTTAAGAACCCCAAAAAGAGGAGAACAAGGCAAGTGACCACGACCCTAAAAGAAGGGACGGAAATAAGAGAGCCGAGAGGGAGGGGTGACAGGACAAGAAAGAAAGGGGAGAGGGGAGGGGAACAAGATGGGAAAAAACAAAGCGACAAAGATGGGGAAAAAACCAAACAAAGGCAAGAGATCTGAGAGCCCCAGAAAGGAGGGGGAGAAGAGGGATGGGGGACAAAGGCAAAGGAGGGGGAGGGAGGAAAGCGACAGGGAGGGACAAGGGGGTTACGATCGAGGGGGATGGAGGTTTTTAAGGAAAGACAAAAGAGGCTTCCAAGAGAGACTTAAACTCCACCCTTCATCGCGATTAAGGTTGTTGGGGTGATTGATGATTTGAATGGCTTCTTTGAGCTTCCTCTTGCGGAAATTATCTTCAATAAACAAGATTTGAGTGTTTTCTAAACAAATATGGTGTTTGGTTGAAGAGGAGTGTTCGGCTAGGGCTGATTTTAAAACACGTTCATGATTAATGTCAGCACCGTGTTCTCTGATTCTTGTATTGAATGAGTGACCCGTTTCACCAATATAGGGAGTGCCACAAGAGCAAACCACTTTGTAGACTCCAGAGTTTTGATATAAGTTTTTAGGGTCTTTGAGAGGCGGGATGTAGTTTCTTAGTGTAGAAAAGGGCTTAAAAGCACATCGAAGACCTTTTTTAAGAAGGATTTTTGAGATTTTATGGGAAATGCCTTCCACAAAGGGTAAGGAGGCACTAGGGATACATATAGGTTGTGAAGAGGGGTTGGATTTGGAGGAGATAGAAGAGAAGAAACGACGTTTGGAATGGTTGAGGGCTCTGGAGATTTGTTTATTGGTATAACCATTTAGCCTAAAAACCAGGCGAAGATGCTCCAACTCTTGGGTTAAGTTTTCTTCATCGCAGATACGATAGGCTCTTGTGGCAAGAGTTTTCAAAATTCCAAATTTTTGGCTGGGATGATGATGAGAAGTGGAGTGGAGGTATAAGTCAGTGTGGGTTGATTTGCGGAAAACCCGACGACCAAGGGAGCCATCAGGTTTTTTGAGGATTGATACGTCAAGAAAAGGCAGATGGTTATTGGATTCAAGCTCCTTCGTGAAAGAGATGGACGGAGCAAGGTTGTTGAGGTGAGCATGGAATTCTTCTAATTTGTCGAGGCCATGGGGCCAACAAACATTGGTGTCATCGACATATCGCTTCCACCATCTTGGCTTGAGGGGGAAGGACCTAAGGGCAATTTCTTCAAAATGTTCCATGTATAGGTTGGCTATGATGGGGGAGAGAGGGGAGCCCATGGCAACACCATCAACCTGTTCATAAATGACATCTTGGAAAGAGAAGAAAGTGGATCTTAGGCATAATTCCACCAAGGTGGCGATCTCAACATTAACTTTTTGCTTAATGATCTCGATAGCATCGGGAATCGGAACTTTGGTGAAGAGGGAGGTGACATCAAAACTCACCAAGATGTCGTTACTTTCTAATTTGATGTCACGGATAAATTGAACGAAGTGGGAAGAGTCTTTGATGAAAGAGTCAGATTTTCCCACGAGAGGAGAGATTAATTTGGCCAAGAAGGAGGCCAACTTGTAAGTAGGAGAACCTATGGTGTCCACAATGGGTCTTAAAGGAACGCCGGCTTTGTGAATTTTGGGGACCCCATATATGCGAGGGGTCACCTCTTTAGAAGGTAACAGGTGCTTCTTGGTCGCATCATCGAAGGAGGAACGAGAAACAAGGGATTTGACTTTTTTGACAATCTTGGAGCAAGGATTTTGAGAAACAACTTTATAACTGTTGACGTCGGAGAGAAGGTCACGCATTTTGGAGATGTAGTCTGGTTTGTTCATGATAACGGTGGCATTTCCTTTGTCCGCTTTAGCAATGGTTAGATCATTATTTTCCATTAAATTATTGAAAGCAACAAACTCATCTTTTGGGATGTTGCCATTCGGGGGCTTGGCACGTCTAAGGGCCACTGCACAATCCTGTCTAACCTCTTCGGAAATGTCCATTGGGAGGTCCCGGACAACATTCTCAATTTCAATGAGAAACTCGACATGAGGAATACGACGAGGAGCCAAGGCAAAGTTGAGCCCTCTTTTTAGGAAATTAAAGGCAAGAGGGTCTAAGGTGGCGCTGGATAAATTAACCACTAACTTACTTTCCCAGTCACGCACCACCAACGGGTTAGAGGGGGACGGTGGCCGTACCGTGTGGCTAGGTGCTGAAGTTGCTCCCCGAGATGACCGGTGAGGCCCTGGCTGGAAAGACAAGGTGGCAGCGCTGGTGGGTGAGGAGGGGGTCCCTGGCGAGCCTGCCACGACATTTGCAAAACCATATTCAACCCATGGAACTAAATAAGGAGAGAAGTTCTTGGTGGAAATGCATTGACTAAACATGTATATGAAGAAAGAACAAAAATTTTCTCAATTTCTATCTGCTGTCATAACAAAACTTTTATTAATTAGTGGTTGGCAGCATAGGATTTACGTGATCCATTCTACTATGTAGTTTGTTGGTTGCAAACACTCTATTTTTGTATGCAATTGTTATATGATTGTATATATATAAGTAACATGATATAAGATTCAGGGAAGCAGACTTTAATGTGAAGTAGAATATGTACAGATTATTGTACGCAAAATTTTGGATATTTTCTAAATAAAAAAAATAGTGCTTCTTCTGATTGCGACAATGTAGAAAGGTTTTTGTTCCATCCATCATGTGAACTTGGAGCAAGGGCCCACTACTTGGGAAACACAATGATGTTTTATTTTTGGCATTTTGTTTTCCTTCATTTTGGTTTGGTTTTCTTTTGTATAAATTTCAATTATTTCAGTATTGTCATTCAGCTTCAACAGCCACGTGATTTAAATCTCAGCATTTTAATTAAGGTTTGGTTTGATATAAGAGTTTTTGATTTAAGTTTGGAACGTGATATTTCATTGAAAGTTTGATTTTAGTATTTTAATTTGATGAAGTGTGTTTTATTCTATTGTTGTTAGTGCTATAGTTTGTGCAGATTGTTGTAGTTCCTATTTCCAGGAAGTGACACTTCCTGTCGCCAAATTTGTTTTGATTTGTTGTAGGTTTCTTTCCATAGCTACATTCATAACCACTCATCTCACGAATTTCACCCCTTCGATTGGCATATAGCCATGACACCTCTCACAAGTTTACACCCTTGGATTGACACGTATAGACCAAACTGAAATTCATTATAAAGTGTTAAATATTTCTTATTATTTGTACCCAGTGTTGGCCTATCAAAACTCGCTACTGAGGAGAGAAAATGTTGAATGGGAATCCGGTATTCCTATTGGAAAGAAAGTTTATAGATACTTGGAATTGTTGGTGGATAATGTAAATATTTGTAGAACATATTTCACATCCCTAAAGACAAATATGTGCCCTGGTATGTCAGTACCTAGTTAGTTTGAAGTGGGTTCATCCTCTGGTAAGAAATAGTTGGAATTTATCATTGGTGAGTCCCCTTCAGAACCTAAAAAGAGGAAAAAAATTGTAACAGATGTCCCAAAAGAAAAGAAGAATGAAGAAAAAATTATGTTTGGATCTGACTTCTTTGATCTAGAGGAATACAGATTATGTTAGTCAAGGGTGAAATGAAGAAGATTTGTGAAATGTGGAATGCATTCTCTTTGATTGAGAGACTCAAAGTGGATGATGTACTAGTTGATTATTTTCTCAATAAGGGTATTTTAGTTTCAGATGTATCAGACTCCTTTCCAGATGATCTAGTAGATATTATTGAACATAGAACATTGTTGGAAGGACTTGAAGGTCATAAGTTCAAAGCTATGATTGAGAGAAGATGTACCAAAGAAAAACAAGTGTTATCTAAACATATTAATGAGACAAGAGTGCATCAAAGAAATATATGACATCTAAAGGTATTGTCTCTGGTGGCCAGCAGCTGTTGATAATTTTAGAAGCAAAATTGAAGCCATTGAATCTGAGATGAATAGTATTGGAAAGAACTTTGATTTCTTCAAAGACAAGGATGGAAAATAGAGAATAAGAGTTGGTGAATTATAGGTGGAGTTGCTGACTACTTAGAGGCAAAGAGAAGATATGGTTAAAACCTTCTGGTTGGTTAGGGAAGTTGTTGAGGTCCGGTTGGATCATCTCTCTGGAATTCTCTCTGATGTAGAAAATTGTGAACGACTATGTCTTCTAATCAAACACCCTCCTTTACCTAGTTATCCTTATTGGATGGTATGAGTGCAAGGATTAATTTGGTTTTACTTGCTTGGAAAAGGATCCTTCTGATCATAAGAGACAGGTATAAGAAAATCTTTCATGTAAAAACCGTCATTTTCACTTAAAATTTTGAAATGGAGTGTTGAAATTCCTTTGTATATACAATGGTGCCCTATACAAACATTTACATACTATTTTTTTCACCATTTTCCATTGATTTCAAAGGGAAAGAGAGTGAGAATCATGTGAAAAACAATAGAAGAAGAGGAGAGAGAGGTATGCAAGGAGAAAGGTGTGTAGAAAGGAGTAAAAGGGAAGGAATAATGTTTTGTAAATTTTGGCACATATTGCCATCAATGACAAAGGGGGAGATTGTTGGAAGAATGAAGAAGAATGGCCTACTATACAATTTTGTGTTTTCATTTATGTCACCATGTTATATGAGTTGCAACTGCAAGACTAAGTTATTGCTTGAACCGGTATTTTGGTCTAGTATCTAAACCGGTACACAAGCTACACTCTCTGGTATTTTGGTATGCAATCCTTCACGGCTGATAGTTGATGCTTGTGGTTTTGAGAAATAGGTTATGGGTTTTGAAAGAATGCATGTTCATAATCTCTCGTGCTCTGGTGCTCGTATGGTATATCAGCATTATTCTGTTGTTGCATTTTTTGCTATTAGGTCTATCTCTGGCCGACCTAATGGATAGATGATGTAATGATGAACTAATTTTGTCTTGTGGATATATGAGCCAACATGATGTAGCGTGATGAGTGATTTAATTGTTTTTTGGAAAGATTTTGTGAAAGCTTGTAGCCAAGAGTTGGTATTTTTAATAAACAAGGACTGCATCTAATTAGGCCAACCTAATTGATGCTTACAGATGGATCGACTATATATGTTGGAAAGGTTTGAAAATTCAGATGAGGAGAAGAAGTTGTGTCCAAAAATTTGTGAATGTGAAAAATGCGAAGATGATCAAGTGTGTTAATTCAATTTATTGAACATCACTGGAACTGTATCAACACTTGTTAGGTGCACTGTCTTCAGTTCATTTTGGATGTGAAGCCAAAATTGTTTTGTAATATTTTTGTAGGAAATGAGCCTCCTTGTAAGCAATGAGCTTTTGTATCTGGACAATAGTCCTATTCTGGGCAGTGAGCCCTTGGCAGTGAGCTTTTTATGTATTCAATTTTGCTATCACTTTATATTGTGAGTTAATCTTCACTGTGGTTTTTCCCTCATTGGGTTTTCCACATAAAATCTGGTGTTCATTGTGTTGATTTTGCTTTATGTTATCTGCACCAACGTGGTTGTGAAGTTAATAAGTGTTTGAATTTGGTGACAATTGATTCACCCCCCCTCTTTGTTGTCTTGTGCCTTTTAACATAAATTATCTCAAAATCAGGCACAAGTTTTTGTTGAATGATCAATGTGAAAGATGATGTAGATGTGGATGAGTGAGAGTGTGAAGTGTGAAAGGTGTTAATAGTGAAGAATGAAGTGTGTAAAGTTAGTTCACTAAGCCTAACTAGAACTCTATCTTTTACATATTACAGATGCATTGTTATCAATTAAAAATATTGCAGTGACCCACTCTTTTCTATATCTTTTGTAATTCTGGAAGTGATCTTCCTTCAACTGTGAGCCCTCCTATTTTTTGGACAGTGAGTCCTCCAAGCAATGAGCCCTTCTGGTAGTGAGCCTCTTGTAATATGTTGTAACCGGTTATGATATATTGTGAGCTAATCCTCACTGTGGATTTTCCTTTTCAAGGGTTTTCCATGTAAAATCTAGTGAAATTCTTGTGTTGATTGTTGTGATGCATGCTTTAATTGTTCCTATCCATTTCTACAAGATTAATGAGATGCTTTGAATGCACTTTTAAGTTAATAAATTTTAGGGAATACTAATTCACCCCGCTCTTAGTATTTTGGGTGCTCAACAATGTTTAGAATGAAGGTTCATCTTTGGGCACCATGTTTGGGGTTGTAGACCTCTTCACAAATCTATACAATAAGATTTTTGGATGTATAACTTATGTAGAAGGGTTGAATGTAGCTTTACTCTATAAGAATAAGGATAGATTGAGGCATAAAGAGGTTGTTCAAAGGTATACAGGTGCTACTATGTTGGAGGAAAAATGGATATGGAAGTGAATGTATTGTAATCTCATTTATTTTAAGATAATGCTTACTTGACCTCTCTTCTTGGTGGATTTTTTTCCTATAAGGGTTTCTCTATGTAAATCTTGTGTTATGTGATACTCTTATTTTGTTGATTTGTGCCTCTTTTCTTTTATCTTATGGTGATGGTACTCTTTACTTATTGTTGTTATAAGTTCACATAAGGTGTTGTTAATAAGAATGATACATTGGATGATTTTTAGCATCATAAAGAAGATGGATCTAATTATGGTAACTCCATATTAAGGAAGCTTAATTTTAGATTTGCATATAAGTTTTCAATTGTCATATTTGGATAGAGATTAAATTTCCCAACAATTGGTATTAGAAGTTGTATATTTCTCATCATTTGATATAAGAACTTAAGGTGAATTTGGTTTTGGGTATTCCTTCTTTATGATTTTGCAGCCTAAAAATATTATGGGAATTTTTTCGAAGGAATTGAAGGTTGTTGAAAGACTTGGGGCTTGAAAAGAATGTTTTGTGAGTTAATTTTTTTTGTACATTTGTGATATTAGAAGTTGTGGATATTGTCAATGTAATGTTGGGCATTGAAAGGTCATGATTGTGTATCTTCATGGATTTGGTTATGTTTTGGTAACTTGGATCTCTTTTTTTTCCAATATGTGTGTATCCTCTCTTTTTTTCTATTTTTGTTCCTTTACCTTTTGGTAATGTGTAGTGAGAAGTTTTTCATGTTGGATGGGTAGTTGACATCCTTATGACATGGAGAAACACTTTTGATTTGGATTATGAAATGGAGTGCTTATATTAGCTTTATGGTTTTAGCCCTTCATTACATGAAAAAATTGGAAGATAATCCACTAACCTCTTAGTGAATTATGGAAATGATATGTTTCATATGCTATAATCTCCTAGAAAAAATAATTTTCGTGTTGGGTTGTAGTTTTCTCTTAATTTAATTACATTTTTGTAGATCTATGCTTATTTAATTATTTAGATGACATGTTTGATGTACATGTCTAGATATTTAAGTGGATATCATATTTACAAAGATGGTTTTTTGTGTTTTACATGTTAACAAAAATATGTTCTATGTAGATATATGATAAGATTATATTTAGGGTGATCTAGATGAAGATAGTTATAGATTTGTGTGGCTTCTTTGAGGGTTCTTATTGAACTATGTTTACTCCTATATGGGTTTATTTGTAATAAATTAGGTCTAGTGTTTATATTGGTGTTTAAGACTTTGAAATATACATCTTATACTTGATTATATTTGTTATGCATGTTACTGATGTGGGGTTGAATATTTTTAGTGTAGAGGAAGAAATTTGCTACCCTTGACTCTTGAGACAAGTGATGATACTAGTTTTTGGCTGAATTTTGGTAGAATTTATGATCTATTTGCTGAAGTTGTCATGGACCTTGATGTTTGAATGTTGATATTTCCTCAAAACCATAGACATTGGGCCTAATGCTATTTCTGCAAATCTTTAATGACATTGACATGTTATATATGGACTATCTATGTTGATTCTACATGTGGATTAATGAATGTTCTTTAAAATAGTTACATATATGCAATTATTGTGCGTACTAATACTACCATGCAAATATGATTAGAGGCCACTAAATTGAGAATATTTCGCTAACTGGTCATTCACCATAACGTTCAATAAGGGAATCATTCAAAGGTCAAGGAAGGTCAATGGAGAGAGATTCTTCATGCAACTTGAGTTGTAACCGCCTTGTAAATGAACTTTAATGTTGTTGAACAAATGCATGCATTACTGCTATGCTAAGTCTGCATCAAGACAAATATGTCTAACCAGATTCCCTGCATGTGTAACCACCACTCCACTTTCTCTGATTTCCCTAAAATGGCATCCTTCCAATTCGTGGAGTTGACTGCCTTGCTTAGTTGGTAGTATAAATAAGACTTAGACGCTCCTTCTCAAAGGTTACATGTGATCTGATAATGTACTTGCATTTCTAGTTTTCAGTAATACAATTAAACTACTCTATTGTACTCATGTTTTCCAATGAATAAGATGAAGTTATAAGTCCATGCATATGAGTTTTCATTAGTTTTAGAGGATACTTATCCAAGGGGGCCCACTGGTGAGTATTCCGCCTTTTAGTTTAGTAATTACTTTTTGTTTAGTAATTAGTTATTATCTAGCACTAACTATTCCTGCAACCACTAGAATTTCATTTTGTGACTGTTCCTGTAGCCAAAGCAAATAGAGCAGTTTCTTGTTTGTTGCTCATATTTTCATTTATGTCATGCATTTTATCTTATTATAGTTGTTGGTTGATTATCAACATTTCTATTATTCCTTCCCAAGAAATTTACTTTTAGCATTGTGTCTTTCTTAGCTATAGAATGGAAATGGATACCTTGGATTTCTAGTGTACATACTGTGCTAACCCATTTCAAGTTCACGTCACTGGGTTGACAAGTTAAATGCACCTTCATTATGATTGAATGGCTATTCAGTTTAGATGTTCAATCTCTAAATCACAACTGTAAGGGATTAGTTGTTAAATCATTGTAGGAGGCCAACATTTTTGGTGACGTTGTTGGGGATGGTGTGAAACTAGGAAGTTCTTTTGAGTCATTTATAGTTTTCTTGTTGTAGTATTTTTGAAAGTTGTTCTTAGCATACCCCTCATTTAGGAAGTAATGACCCCCCCTTAATCTTTACCAATTCTTTGTGTGATTTGGCTGATAGTGAGTTGATACCACATGCATAGAGGAAGGAGAAGAGATGCTTATGGGAGATTCCTTCCTAATAATCCTAATCCATTCCAGCTAGAAGAGCTTCCAAATTTTCCAAGGAACGAAGAAGAAGAAGAAGATCCAAACCCCTTTGCTAATGCATTTCCTGATCTGACCAGTTCTAAAGCTTCCTCTGAAGACCAAAATTAGTTTGAGAATCCCTTTTCTTGGGAAATCCATCAAGCAGGCATGGGTGATGCAAATAGAAACATACCTAACCAACCAACTTTTCCTTTCCCAATTGCCCATCAAAATGAAGTTGACAATCTCAAAAATATCCCTACTTCAGTCCTTTCTAAGTTTTATGGACTTGTTACAAAAGATCCTGATACATTTTCTTGTTCGGGTTTGATATACTCTATAGGAGTTATGACTATACCACTGACGCTCATAGGCTTAAGCTATTTCCTACCACCTTGAAAGAGGCGGCATTAAGATGGTTCATGAGCCTAGGAAGAGATACTGTGGAAACTTGGGAGGACATGAAGACAAAGTTCCTTGAGAAATATAAGGAATATTGCAGGGGAAATGGCATGAGAGGAGATGGCATTTTTAGGATGCAACAAAAGGAAGATGAGAGCCTGGAGGATTACATTTCAAAGTTTTTGTTCTGCTTACAGAAATCTCCACACCATACCCTCAACGAAGAATCACAAAAGATAATTTTCCTAAGAGGAATTAATGAGAGTTGTATTGATGCCTTGGACCTAATGGCAGGAGATATCACCCAAGTTCCTTGGGAAGACATCAAGAAAATATGTAAGAACTATTCTAGGGTAGCTTCAAAGAAAGGGAGAGCTTACCAATCCTCTATGGGTAAGTCATCTACCAGTGGAGTTTCAAGGATGGAGATCACACACTTGCTAGAAGATTTCAAGCAATACATTATAAACAATCTAGCTACACACTTGCTAGAAGATTTCAAGCAATACATTATAAACAATCTAGCTACTCAACTGGATACACTTCAGGCCAAGAAGAAACAAGAGGAGGCAAAGGCAATGTTGGCAGAGAATTGCCCCCATTGTAGACAAAAGAGGAAGGACTACAGATGCAAGATGGTAACTAATATTGAAAGTAAGAAAATTCCACCTGAGTTCAAACCAATCCAGATTGAAGAAGATCATGTCTACTATGTTGCACAAAGGAGGCCTTAGGCTCCAAGACAAGGTATGCCACTGGATCCACTATCTTATGTTGGGCCATATTTCAATTCCTATTCATCTAGTAACGAATGGAAACCCCCATATCCATCCAACTATGGAGGATATCCACCACATCCTTGGGGAACCCTCCAAATGCTTGGACCAATCATCAAAACTCTCCACCCTAGTGGCAACAACCTCAGGGGAATTGGCAGCAATTTTAAGGGCATTGGCAGCCACCTCCAGGAAATTGGCAGCAAACAAATCAATGGAGGGGAGGACAACAATGGCCAACACAGACAACTAGTTACATGCAGCCACCTTCTCAGCCCTAGCAACCTACTATAATGCATCCTCCTTCTAATCCAAGCTCAAATCCACCTAAACCTACTCAGCTACTAGCTCATCCCACACCCAATCCAAATAACAAACCATAGCAACAACCTATATACTCTGCTAATTCAAACCAATTCCCTGTATATGTTGTGAGTGTAAGTGACATCCACTTGCATTCAGTAACTAATTTACCAACCCTTTCCAAGCCCATTATCATTGAGCTTCCTATGGAAGAGGAAGAGGAACCTCTGAATGATCTCATTCAGCCAAGTGCACTTGAAAATCCTGAACCAGTCCAAGTCAAGTAGGCTGAACAAGAACCACCATTTCCTCAGAGATTGAGAGTTTCCAAGAAAAAGGAAGAATAGGAGGACACAAAATTTGACATCTTGGATCATTTGAAGCATATATGTGTCCAGATACCTCTATTTCAGGCCATAAAGGATGTCCCAATCTATGGCAAGGAAATCAAAGAAGCATGACTCAAGAAGCCAGGCAGGAAAAAGAAACACCCCACTACGGTTCATGTGGTGGGACAGCTAGCTAACATCATGCTTGGAAAAGTGACTGTCCCTAAGTACAATGACCCAAGTAGTCATGTGGTAGGAGTTGTTATAAATGGGATCCAAATAAAGAATTCTCTGATTGATTTGAGGGCAATAATAAATGTAATGACTAAGGACATCCTGCAACAACTAAACGTTGCAAGCATGAGATCTACTCCTACTATCTTGTAACTTGTTGATAGTTCTAATTTTAAGCTTGATGGTATAGTAGAGGATCTTTTGGTAATTCTAGACTCTTGGGAGTACCCAACACACTTCATGATTCTTTCTCCTAAAGCTACACTAAGCGGGTATCCCATTATTCTTGGAAGGCCATGGTTAGCAACTATAGATGCAAATATTGGATGTCAGTTAGGTGACATGACCATTTCTGATGGGAAGAGCACCAAAAAAATTTATCTTTATTCTCCTGCTCATCCATCCCATGATGAGGATAATTTTGTATGGCCACATGTTGGTGAAGAGGCCAATGAAGTTAATTCTATGGCGCATCTTATGATGTTAGGCAGAAGCTCTTTTATGCAACTTCAAGATGAAGATGAAGTATTGGCTAAAATTATTCAAAATCATTATGAAGTGGAAGAAGCATCATCTTCTCATTTTTCTGCTCCAGTCAAGACACTTTTGTCTACTCTTCCTGCAGTCATTCTTCCTACAGACATTCTTCCTACATCCACTCTTCCTGCAGCTACTCTTCCTACAGTCAAACTTCTTGTAGCAATAGGTATGTCCCATACATTGCTTCCATATGAACTCAAGGTACCATGCATTAATGAAGGATCCATGATAGAGTTAACTACACAAGTGCAGGTGTCAGAAGGAAAATATCTTAATGTTAATAGCAAACTGAGTGAAGAACAACAATTGTTATTGGAAAACTTATTGAGGACCCACCAACATGCATTTGTGTGGGACTATCATGATATGAAGGGATTGGACCCTAAGCTTTCCACTCATATAATTTACATTAGAGATGATTGCACCCCAGTGAGGCAGCCACAAAGAATAATTAACCCTACACTGAGAGAAATTGTAAAAGGAGAACTGCAGAAATTGCTAGATGCAAGATTTATCTATCCCATTTCAGATAGCCAGTGGGTGTCTCTATTGGTGATTATGCCTAAAAAAGGAGGGAAATGGAAAGTTTTTTTTTATTACAGGGAACTCAGTGTTGCCACCAAAAAGGACCATTTTCCCTTACCTTTCATAGATCAAGTTTTGGACTCACTTGTAGGAAAGCAGTACTTTTCTTTTCTAGATGGATTTAGCGGCTACAACTAGATCTAAATTGCACCTAAGGACTAGGAGAAGACCACCTTTACGTATCCATGGGGGACCTATTCCTACTCAGTACTCCCATTTGGCTTATGCAATGCACCCGCAACTTTCCAGAGAGCAGTCATCAACATATTTTTAGATATCTCTCTTGATTGCATGGAAATTTACATGGATGACTTTACCACCTATGGTGTTGATTTCAATCAAGAATTGGAAAATATTAGGAGAGTCCTACAGAGATGTGAAGACCAAAGTCTATCTTTAAACAGTGAAAAGTGCTTCATGATGATGCAGGAAGGTGTAGTCCTTGGCCACTACATCCCTCACAAAGGAATTCAAGTAGATCCTACAAATATTGAGGTGATCACAAATCTTCCCACACCTGCAAAACAAAAGGATGTTAGGAGTTTCTTGGACCATGCAGGATATTATATGCATTTCATCAAGGATTTCAGAAAAATAGTAGCACCATTGTATACTCTTCTCACCAAAGATGTTGAATTTCAATGGATAGAAGATTATGACAAAGCATTTTCTGATTTGAAGGTATCTTTGACTCATGCTCCTGTACTTAAAGGTCCTAAAATTGGGAGCTTCATTTCCACATCCATATAGATGCATTAGATTATTCCATAGGAGTAGTCTTAGGATAGAAAGAAGGATCCATTGAAAATGTCAATTATTTTATCAACAAAAATTTGCAAGGAGTTGAATTCAACTATATAGTGACAGAAAAATAAATGTTGGCAGTAATCTATGCCCTAAACAAATTCAAGAATTACATAACGGGCTACCAAATCTTTGTGCACATAGATCATGCATCCATTAGATATCTCATGAATAAACCTATGATCTCTAGTAGGCTAGCAAGATGGTTGTTGTTGATGCAAGAGTTTGACATAACCATTGTGGATAAACCAGGGAAGGCCAATGTTGTTGTAGACTTTCTTTCAAGGTTGACTACATCAAGGGATAATCAAGCCATAGATGACTCTTTTCTTGATGAGCATCTATTCTCTATCAGTGTGTAGACACCCTGGTATGCTGACATAGCTAATTATCTGGTCACAAGTAGAGTTCCTCCTCACTTCTCTCCAAAAGAGAGAAGGGAACTCATTGAAAAATATTTTCCTTTCTCATGGATTTTTGGATGTTTGTTTTATACTAGACCAGACCATGTCATGAGGAGATGTGTGAGGGAAGATGAGACATATGACATTTTGCGTGCATGTCACAACAAACCATGTGGAGGAAATTTTACAACCAAAAGGACAACAATGAATATTTTGAACACATGATACTATTGGCCCATAATTCACAAGGATACGGGAAGGTATATAAGAAAATGTGATCGATGCAAAGGATGGGAAGACCAACCAAATTTGATGAGATGCCACTTTTCCCTCAGGTAGTAATCACTCCATTTGACAAATAGGGACTCAATTTTGTGGGACCCATTGACCCTCCAAATGGTAAGTCTTATATCTTAGTTTGTATTAATTATGTAACAAAGTGGGTAGAAGTTAAGGCCATGAAGCATGTAAGAGATAACAAGGTTGCAGGATTTCTTTATAAGGAGATTTTCACAAGGTATGGATTTCCAAGAGAGATAGTGACTAATCAAGGGGCTCAATTCACATCAACCCTTGTTGCAACACTAGTCAACGAGTAAAACATAAGAGATAGGAAGTATACTCCTTATCACCCCCAGACCAATGGCCAAGTTAAGGTGACTAATAGAGAAATTGAAGCCATCCTAACCAAAACAATGGTTGTTCATAAAAAGGATTGGGAAAACAGGCTACCAGAAGTTGTTTGGGTCTATAGGACAACCTGGAAGATAACTACAAGCTTCACTCCATTTGAGTTGCTATGTGGAAAGATAACCATGATTCCCATTGAATTTGAAAATAAGACTCTTAGGACCAATAAATTTGGGGATGGATATCTCTGAGGCACAAAGAGAAATAATCATGTAGCTAAATGCTTTGGATGAGATGAGGAGAGCAGCCTTGCATCACACAGAGGTAGTGCAAAATCAAAGAATCAAGTGGCATGACAAATTCATCAAGGACAAGAAATTCCAACCAGGAGATTGGGCCCTACTCTATGACTCAAGGTATGAGGACAATGTAGTAAAATTGCAGACAAGGTGGCTAGGACCATATGAGGTTGTTGAAGTATTCCCATATGGTGTTGTTTAGCTCACTACTATTGACCCAGTCAGATTTAAGTTGATTTTCAATGGTCATCACCTCAGATTGTATCACAAGCCAACTTCCAAAGAGGAGTTCCTGTAGCAATTCACTTAGCATGCAACACCTTAGCTTCTTGCAGCCAAAGGAAGTGGACCTAGTGTCCCTCCTTCTAGATAATTAAGGTATGTATTTGTCATAATAAAGACTTCCACTTTTGTGGGAGTCCACTTCTTCACCCATCCACCCATCTGCCCATCCATCTCCACCTTTCTCTCTCTTCCATCACTTCACTTCATTCCACCTCACCTCATTCTAGCTCATTTTCATTAATTGCTCAACTAATTTCTTAAAAGGTGACTGATACTTTCTCCATAATATTTGTAGTGAATCTTCCATGAATCTAGGTATGTGTGCATTAATTGTTGTCTTAATTGTCTTTAGTGCATTCATTTAATCGCTATAAATTAATACGAACATTAACCATAGCATGTCATTATTCCCTACCCCTGTCAAATCATCCTTACTACCTCACATGTGAGGACACATGCTCAAAATTAGGTTGGGGGGAAAAATATGTGAATACTTTTCCCACGTGTCAGTCCATGCTAGTCTACATCAGCAAAATCTAAATTGAGCCAATTTGAATTCTAAATGAGATGACGGCTTGTATGTGTGAGGTGACACCAATTGCCATTGCCATTTTTCTCCATCATAACCTTCCTTGATTACTCATTTACTGCCATTATTGATCATGTCATAATCTCAAGTCGCCAAAAGGTAAAATAGAGAAAGAAAAAGGTAAAACAAAAAAGGGAAAATTCATATGGCATTGGCTTTGGAAAATTGGAAATGTTGCAAGAAGGAAAAATTTACAGAGTGATTGTGATTGCAAACAATGGGAGGTGGGTTAATAAGGAATGAACCTACGGTTCATGATGTATTACTATAGGATGCACATTCACAAGTTGAATTCAAAAACTGTGGCTGGTTAGACTACTTCTTGAAGCTGAATGGTTTTAATGAAGACATTGCATTAGAATTTTCCCAAACATTGTCTGAGGGAAAAGCCACAATAAAAGGGTTGGAAGTATTGACTATTGAAGAAATAATTGCAGAAGTTACAGGGTTTCCTACCTGATGGTGAAAATTACCCTACTTCCAGAGACACCATCAGCTAGGCCTAAATTTATAGAACCTAGTGACCCTCCATTAAGCGTGGAAAAACAAGGTGCAAAAAGAACCTCTCTGCCCAAGCCATGGAAGTAGATAGTTGTGTATGTTATAAAATATATCACCTGTGAAGGACACTAGTCGAATCTGCATTTTGTGCACTTCAAGCTCTTGAATCACATGAGGCATGGGAGGAGGATGAATGTGTTGAACATGTTGTACCACCTTCTTTCAATCATGGCGGCTGAGACTCAAAAAGGTAGGGCCAGTTCTATCTCCCACCATTGTTTGATCAAATTGTTAGTTGAGAAGTCTCTACATGATGTGTCTAAGATGACTTGGGAAGAATTCATAAATATTGATCAAATTAGACCAGAGAACTTGCAACCTAGGGTTTTACTCAGCCCTATAGGTCTAGCAAGAGATTGAGTGCAACTGAAGCCACTCCTGGTGCTTCAACCTCTAGCACGGGCCCTAGTGTAAACCCTCCTACAGCCGAACAAAACATAGAAATTAGCTCTTCTAGGATAGAGAACTCAGACAAAGAAAGTTCCTCTCCAGATTCTGATGATGATGTTCCTCTCGGAATCCTAATGAAAACTAGGGCACAAAAGAGAGAAGCAGAAATAAGAAAAGGAAAAGCTAAAAAATAGCTGACAAAAAAAGAAGTACCAAGCTCTAAGAAGTAGAAGGATGACACTGTTCATCCTACAACCAAAGAAAAGTGTGAAAGCCCTCCCAGAAAATCAAGACCAGCCAGGCTAGCCTTTGGTATGCCTCCACGGGAAATCCCTAAGTCTAGAGAAATATCACAAGGGGACACAGAAGCTCCAATGGGGCAGTTAAATGTCAAGGAAGAGGACATATTTGAGAAAGCAACAAACATAACACTGGTAGATCTTGCTAATATTGTAGAACAAGTTGAGAATCAAGGGTATGAGGAAAATTAGGATTTCCTACAGCAAGAGATCATGTAGCAAGATATCCTGTAGCATGAGAAAGAACGGGAACAAGAGGTCCTATAGCTAGAATTGGGGAAACAAACACCCCTACAACCAGAGTTGACTAAACAACCTGAATCCCTGCAACTGGTACTATATGGAGAGCAAGCATCAGTGCCAGGAAAAATTTTGGTAGGAATACATAACCCCCCTTATTTTTCAATGCACATGGTAGCTATGCATTTATGGAAAGAGATGCAAAAGAAGGGAAGAAGAATGGAAGGAGGAGAAACACAGGTTGAAGAAGTAAATTCAAAAGAAAGATGAGGAGATTAAAGACAAGGATGCAGAAATTGCTACCTTAAAGAAGAAGGTGGATGATATGACAACCTTGGTACCCCAAATTTTAGAATGCAAGACCCCTCCAAGGGTCTATGCTCTTCATTTGAAGGAGAAATATCTTTCTTTTAAGTTGACAAAGATTGTCTCAAGTTTGAACCCTTCCATTGAGACTCCTATGGGATTTTTCAATGTTTATCAGATTGCATCCCCTGAGATGAATAATTTGTTGTGTGAATTTTATTTGCATAATTATGCTGTGACTAAAGACCAAGATTGGAATCCACTTTTGTATGTTGTGGATTTCCAATTAAGGGCATTTATGTCCTGGGTATAGAATGAGATCAGTCGGGGATAGCAACACGGGGCTTATAAGCAAATGGAATCCAACATCCCTCTGCCCATCAGGGCTAAATCAAGAAACCAAAGGGACATTTACAAGGAGTGACACAAAATGCTTCTTAGACCTAGCTATGGTAATAAGATCATGCCTTGGATAAAAGCAGTTTACAATGAATATGAGGTGGTGGCAAAAGAAAAAGAGGAAACTATGAAGAGATACCTCTCACAAAGATGGAACAACCTTACTGATGAGCTAAAACAGGTTGAGCCCCACTCTATATAGAACTATGTTGCATCTCTTAAAAGAGTTGACAGATATATATACAGATTGGAAGGACAAAAGGACAATTTTGGCTTCCCCTAACTTTTCAGTCACCTATTGTGATGTGGCCCGTACCAAATTTCAGGTTTTACCACTATGATATTGATGTAAAAAGACAAAGATGAAACAGATTGGACACACAACAAGGGTTCTATTGGGATCTAGATTCACACACAACAAACACTGATGTAGGACAATTGGCGGTTGCAAATTTTAGGGCTTTGACCAAGCAGAAGAACAACCCTTCCCCTACTGGAGGACCAACAAAATCTTAGGTTGGGGGGAGTGATGAGCCTAGTTTTTGGTTTAATTTTGGTAGAATTTATGATCTGCTTGCTGAAGTTGTCATAGACCTTGGTGTTTGAATGTTGATATTTCCTCAAAACCATATACATTGGTCCTAATGCTATTTCTACAAATTTTTAATGACATTGACATGTTATATGGACTATTTGTATTGATTCGACATGTGGATTAATGAATGTTCTTTAAGATAGTTACAGATATGTGATTATTGTGTGTACTAATATTTCCATGCATATATGATTAGAGGCCACTAAATTGAGAAGATTTTTCCAGCTGGTCATTCACCATAACATTCAACAAGGGAATCCTTTAAAATTCAATGGAGGTCGACGACGAGAGATTCTTCATGCAACTCAAGTTGTAACCGCCTTGTAAATGGACTTTAATGTTGTTGAGAAAATGCGGCGTTACTACTATGCTAAGTCTGCGTCAAGACAAATATGTCTGACCGAATTCCATGCATGTGTAACCGCCACTCTACTTTCTCTGCTTTCCCTAAAATGGCATCCTCCCAATTCATGGAGTTGACTACCTTGCTTAGTTGATAGTATAAATAAGACTCGAATGCTCCTTCGTAGAGGTTGTGCATGATCTGATAATGTACTTGCATTTCTAGTTTTCAGTAATACAGTTACACGGCTCTATTGTACTCATGTTTTCCAATGAATAAGATGAAGTTATAAGTCTGTGCATCTGAGTTTTCATTAGTTTTAGAGGATACTTATCCAAGGGGGCCCACTTGGTGAGTATTCTACCTTTTAGTTTAGTATTCATTTAGTTATTACTATTTGTTTAGTAATTAGTTAAGAATCTGGCACTGACTATTCCTACAACCACTAGAATTTCATTATGTGACTGTTCCTGCAACCAAAGCAAACAAAGCAGTTTCCTGTTTATTGCTCAGATTTTCATTTTTGTCATGCATTTCAGTTTATTATAGTTGTTGGTTGATGATCAACATTTCTTTTATTCCTTTCCAAGCAATTTACTTTCAGCATTGTGTCTTTCTTAGCTATAGAATGGAAATGGCTACCTTGGATTTCTAGTGCACATACTATGCTGACCCATTTCAAGTTCACATCCCTAGGTTGAAAAATTAAATGCACCTGCATGATGATTAAATGGCTATCTAGTTTAGATGTCCAATATCTGAATCACAACTGTAAGGGATTAGTTGTTAAATCATTGTAGGAGGCCAACAACAAGCAAGAGTCTTCAAGGATAAAATGGTCCTCAACTACCTAAGACTACCTAATAAGTTGAAAAGGAATAGAGCTCAAGTGACAAGATAAAAATGTGAGTTCTAGAATTAGAAAGAGCAGGTCATAGAGGTCTTTTAGATAGACTAACAAGCTCTTGGCCAAAGGACGGGAGCATGGAACACAGATGGAAGTGTGGCATGCTAGCGTCCTAGAGATGCACTAGCATCTTATATGGACAAAAAACTATTGTTCTATCTACTAAGAACTCTTAAAATGTGGGAAAATAATAGACTATAACAAAGAGTAAAATAAAGTAAACGAAGTGAAATATAAATGATAATGCAAGAGAATAAGAGATAGAAAATGCTCACAATAGACCAAGCAATGAATCCTCCAGTAAATGAATATCTTCAACACTTGCACACATAAGACCGGGGAAATTTTTTGGGGATTTTTAGGGTCTTGCCTCAGTCAAAACCCCTATTTTGGTTTTCTCACCTCCACGGACAGATAGATAGATAGATAAATAGAGAAAATAATATACAATGAAATAGATAAATAGATGAGATAGTAAAATGGATAGAAAAGGATGTGAGAATCCCAAGATGCTCAAAGATAGAAGACAAGTAATATATCACTTATAAGGCTTGAGGAAGCCAAAGAGAGAGAGAGAGAGACAACTGAGAGAGAAAAGATAGTAGTAGAGAGTGTTGTGATAACTTTAGATTCCTTTAGCAAGCAAGAAAGTGCGTAAGCAAGAGAGAAAGAGAGAAAGACTAGAAAATGTCCAAGAGAAGAAAGGAGAGACCTAGAGAGATCAAGAAGAAACAATGAATTGAAAATATGGATTTTGAAGAGAGAACAAGAGGAAAAAGAAGGTTCTTGAGTTGTTACAAAGCATCTCAAGCTGTTACCACTAACAAAGGTAGGTGACAAGTGGCAAGGCACTCGAAAATGACCATTTGAACATTAAAATTTTGTAGGATGCTAGCGCAACGTGCAGACATTGACGTGGCATGCTAGTGTCCAAAAAAATCATGCCTGAAACAATGGGAACAAAAAAGACACAAGGTTTGACACAAAGCTAATAGATAAAGGTAGTACACTAAAAAGAAGTCCTAAGCATCCTTAGAGGGGAAAAGGATTATGCAAGGGCTAAAATCAACCTACACAAGTACTAAGGAGTGGACACTAAAGTGGATGCAAAAGTGTAGGTGAAACTGCAAGGGGTACAATTTTACAATACTACATTTATTTATTTGAGATTGGAGCATTGATTATGTATTTCTTCTTTGAGATGTTATATATGTGTAGATCTTGTAAATTATTCTAATGTGGATTCTACTTGGTAGGATATTTATTTGTCACTATTATTACATTGGTATATTTATTCTAGTGAAAGTTGGTTATTTGGTGGTTATTTGGAGTACCCGATATAGTTGTTAATTTCACTCTATAATAGTAGTTTATCAATGTTGATCTTGGGGGCTTGATCATCCCTCTTGATTGTTGTCTCATCTTATCAAGCATTAGTACATTTGAACCCCTCCTAAGAAGCATTTCTCTACTTTAGTGTGAGTTTGAAGCAAGTTCATCCTCTCACTAAACTGGGGGCTAACTATGGACATGAAAACAGTAACCCTTTTACTTTTTCTTGTTTTGTCCCTCCTTGTGCTTATTTGGCTTGATTTTTCCTTGATTTAATGTTGTAATATGGCCCACATATTCACATTAGGTCTTGAATCTTTATGAATAATGAAGACTTTATGATGTCTTGTA
The DNA here is from genome assembly GCA_007258455.2 of Sequoia sempervirens. Taxonomy (NCBI): domain Eukaryota; kingdom Viridiplantae; phylum Streptophyta; class Pinopsida; order Cupressales; family Cupressaceae; genus Sequoia; species Sequoia sempervirens. The sequence goes on along the minus strand of VDFB02147707.1, from coordinate 114,794 downwards.
AAGCTGTTGTGAAGTGTTGTGATACATTTTCACACTTTTCTAGACTCTTCTTAGTATAATTCACTTACATACCCCCTTTTTATCACTTACCAAGTCTTATTCTAAAGTGTTGTAAAGTCATGTAACCAAATTTCATGCTTTTCTAGACTTGTCATCACCAAATACACCTTTCTTATGCTTTATTTGGCCCCTTTATGTACTTATAGGCCTTAATTAAGTGTATTTTTTAGTACAAACCCGACAAACAACATTAAAGACAACTTAAATCCTGACATCTACTCATATGCCTTGAGTGGGACCCATTCACCGAGGGTGGCGAATGAGTCCCTCTTGGCACAAAATTCAAAATAAATTCAAATTACTTATGAATTTTTATTCATTAAGACTTAAGGTCAACCTGTGATGTATTTTCAAGAAATTAGTGCATAAGTGTGTATAAATACATTATTTTCTACTCATTTTAAACCCCCATTCATCCAAGTATTCATTCTTTCATTCAATCCATCTAAGCATTCATTTGAGCATCATAACATCATTCAATCAAGCAATTATCAAGCATCTTGGAGTAGTCATTAACATATCTTCAGAATTTAACAAGGGTTTGGTGAGTTCATGACATTTTCATGTTATTTGTTCATCATTCCTTTCTCATTCCATTTCCTTATCAAGGGTTTGATTACAAAATTTGGGTTTGACCAAGGCAAACCCCTATAGTCTAACCCTTAACCATTTTTCCCTCTTTGCATGTGTGTTTGCAGGTCTTATAGGAAGATTTATCAAGGAGAGAGGTGTTGAAAAGTGGTTAATAAGTCATCTAAGTCATCATAGTCAACATAACCCTAATTGGAGCTCAAAGACCTTTTTCAACCTGTTTGTTGTAGATTCATATCCGACAACCCAACAAGCAGAGAAGTGCAGACCAGGACCCACAGAGTTGACCTTTGAATTTGCATATTTTTGTAGGTGGACTGATTTTCCATCTATGGTGAATGAGTCCCACTATCAAGCTAGAAAAAGAGTTTTATGTAGTTCTATGTTCCCAAAATCCCGAAACTTGTTCTAACAGATTTTACCAGAAGCTAGACTGATTCTCCATCAGTGGCGAATGAGTCCCACTGGGAATCAACATTGAATTTTGTAGCATTCTAGAATCTTCTCAGATCTACTTTCAACCTCCAAGTACACCCCTTTTTAGTTTCATTCAATTCTATTTTCATTTGTGCATGTTTCTACTCCATGTTTGCATGTACAACACTGTGTTTTCCAGCACTTTGTATTTCTTAGTTTGCATACAATAAGTGATCTATTTCATTAGTTTTCTTCATTTAGTTTATCTCATTTAGACATAATACACCCACATCACATCCATTTTTGAATGTAACATTGCATTTTGGCACCCTAATCTTATCTCCTTTTAGGTGAAAAACCCTAGAAGGAGCATAAAGCATTCATGGTTTTCCAAAATATTTGGTTACAAGATGCATCACAAGAATAAATAAAATCACACAATGTTCAACATGAGTTTCAATGTATTCCCCTACTTTAAAGTGATTTCTAACACCAGATTGCTATGAGCAATCAACTTTAAAGTAGTTGATATTCAATGCTAACCATAAGAAAGACATGAGAGCTTATTCAGAAATCCCTATGCCAAGTCATATGTTCCTGAATGAAACTACATCATGAAAGGGGAAGGAGTTTCCCCCAAAATCACGTAAGGGATCTACGGATTCTGGGTCAGTATATCTTTGCTACAATTTTGTTATAGAGGTCAAAAATGTCATCATTCCATAAATACTCGTAGAACAAGAAGAATGACTCATAGAGAGTGAAAAGAAAGAAAAAGCTTTCGGGTCAACATGGAAGAGACCTAAATGTCTCGATGCCTTGCATCATCCCCAAAAGGAAAACACAAGACAAATGAAAATATAAATGTTTACAACATATAAAAGAATGTAGGTGCAAATCGAGGAATGCACATGAAGAGATATACATTAAACAAAATAGTACAGGGGGACCACATTATGCACATGCAATCACACAAAGAAAATTCAAAATAAAGTAAAGTACTAGTAAGGTAAACGTGATTCAACCTAGATAGTAGGTCTTCCGCATCCCAATCTTATTTAGTATATATGGAAGAAGGACAACTAGCCAAAGGGACAACGTCAAGTGTTGAACCAGGACACACACCAAGTTCAACACTTTGATTAGGAGAATCATCATTTAAGTTCTTAGAAGAGGAAAACATTATATTTCGTTCATTATGCAATGCCTCATCAATCTTTGCAATTTTAGTGTCATCATCTAGATTAATCATAATGGGAGGTCTAGTGACAATATCCATAGAAGTTTGTTTATGAGGGTGGAGAGGCATCATGCCTTGCTAGATACAAGTTTGTATTTTGATTTTTTGTGTTGTTCTTTTGTTCTTTTTCTTGTAACGAATGAGCAATAGTACAATTTCTACTCCTATGATCTCTAGCATTTCAATTTCTTTTCATTCACTTTTCAAGTTATGTCTATGTAGGAGCGGGTTTATCAACCATAGGTTTCTTTTCTTCCCTTAAGGGAGGAATGAAAGTAACCATGGGAGGTTGTTCAACCACTTTCTCTTTACCTTAGTAAACTTGTTTGACTTTAGGAGGAACTACAAGATTTTTTGGTTATCTTGTGGTCTCTTATATGAAATGGGTGAAGGATTTGTAATAGGCTGGTTTTCATTAGTTGGAAGGGATTTCAGTTCAATCATGGTTTCATCAAGGATTGGTGGCTCAATCATAGGTTGAGGCATATTGGTAAGGGATAATTTTTCTATGCACTTTTCCTTAAACTTTTGATAATATTTGAAAAGAAGTCCCCACAGGGTCTAATAGGTTAAATAGGCTCAGGAAAAAATAAATCAAAGGAAAAGTTCCCATGGGAAGACATAGGATTAAAGCCACTATGATGTACTATAGATATCTCATTTCCAAATGGAAACTTTAAACATTTATGCACAACCGACGAGACAACATTCATTGCATGAAGCCATGGATATTTTAACTTCACACGAAATTGGTCTGACGACGGGATGATGGTGAATGAGACATTTAATATTTTTGGTCCAACCTTTAGAAGGAGATTTATCGAGGCAATAATAGGGCATCCAAAACCATTATGCATTTTTATCCATGCTTTTAGTTTGTGATATGTTTCTTGATAGAGTTCATGCAAATAGGAATTCTTCAATGATCATGTTCTCTACACAGATGGGATCAATTAATATCCCATTAGTAGGCATGTCATTGTTTCTTCCAACAATGTAAAGAGGACCATCGAGTGCATGTCTAAGTATGTCTTGTTGTGAGAAAGCAATATCAAGTAGCATTTTAGTTAGGCCCTTATGAGTTTTAGCATCAATAAATGCAATCACACTATCTGTAAGGTTATTATTCATGTGTTTATTAGCTAAGTCAACATTCATCACATCATTCATTGGTTCACTAGCTTTGACAAAGGATATGTTATAATTAGGCATGGGATTGGTAAACATTTGCATGTGTTGATTAGGAGGACCTAAAAAATTATTACCTTGATCATTTACACCTCCAATTTGGATATGATTAGAATCAACGAGGTCTTGCACAAGATGTTTAAGATGCTTGCAATGTTTTGTATCATGTCCATTTTGTCAATGGAAATGGTAATAGGAATTTGGTCTATAGTTATGAGGTAAAGGCTTAGTAGGATCAAGGTCTCTAATAGGAGGCAAGGAGAAAAAATTCTTCTCTAAGAGTTGCAACATGGTATTATGAAGGATATAAGGTAGAGGTGTAAAGTATCTATTTCTATCCCCAAAGGCATATGGTTTTGTTGTCTTTATAGCAGCCACTTGGGTGTTAACATTTTGATTGGATTGAGGGGGATTAAGTTGGAGTCCAAGCCCTTTTTTTTTTTCTTGAAAGGTTGGTAGTTGGTTTGAGGTGTGGATTCAGACTTTTCAGGATGGTTAGAGGAAGTTTTCAATTCACAACTACTAACTGAATTTTGGTAATCACAAAGGGTTGTGCATAACTGTGAGAAGGAAGGAAATCTCAAAATCTCAAGCTTAGTTTGAATCTTGTCTTGCAAGTTAGAAATAAATATTATTTTAAGGTCAGCATAAATAATCTTAATGTTCATAAGGAATCTTAATGTTTATTTGTGAATAAAGCATTTGATATCACACTATGAAATCAATCACTTTCTCATCATCCTTTTGTTTACATGCCATCAAGTTAGCTAAAGTCATCTTGGGACGCATGTAAATTTGGAAGTGGTTGTAAAGAGGCATCAATAAGTCCATTTAATGGAACAATTGAATTATTTGGTAAGGAGAAAAACCACTCTAAAGTGGTATCTTTCAGGGATCTAGGAAATAGCTTATCCAAGAGTTTATCTTAAAAAATGAAGTCACAACATAGGGTGGTGTAAGCGGAAACATGGCTAATAGGATCTCCTTTCCCACCATATTTCTCAAATCTAGGAACCTCTATACCTTGTGGCATTTGTGTTCTCAATATCTCCAAGGATAAGGGATTAGTTTTTATGTATTGTGAAGGTTGGCCATAGTTTTTTTGGTTTAAGGCGGTGATTTGTTGTTGAAGGAATGAAATGTTATGCAAAAGTGTGTTAAGGATTGGATGATTGTTGGTATTGTGAGATGGAGGTGAATAAGGTGGAGCAAGTAAATTATAGGTTTGTAAGGGGGGATGGTTGAGGAGATATGAGATTTAAATGCACAAAGGTAGAGGGATTCCTAGTGGAAATACCTAAGGAAGTGTTGACATTGCTAGTAGGTTGAATGGTTGTGGCAACATGAGTACTATTGTACGTAGGAATAGAAATTATCATGCATGAGAAGCTCTATTCACTTTTAGTATAGTGTTGGAAATGATATTGGTCATGACACCCTGCATAACTTAGTATTAATTTCAGTGGGAGCTTTATGCAGTTATATAATGTGTTTTATCTTCTTTGTTTTAAGATTTTGGTTCTAATTATTTTTGCAATGTATAGTGAACCTTGAATAATATTTAATTAGAATATGGATGGTATTTTACAATAGCTTTTGGTATCATAAGGAGAGAATGAAACTTTTCTAGTACATAAAATAATAAAATAAATATTTTTTCAATAATTTAAAAATGTATTGATATTTTTTTCCTTGAAATAAATACATAAAAAATTATGTAAACCTCATATTTCAACTCTTTCACACTCTCCTCTCTCTTTCCTTTGTCCATTTCATATTTTCCCATGTGATCTAGGCATGTTTCCACAACCATTATACCTTGAACCTGACCTTAATGCATTCCTTACATGGATACCACTACCATTTCATTCCCAATAGCAAGTTTCATGTACCCTCCATTCACTTCTTTATAAAATACTCTTTCACACAACCTTCATTTGCTCATACCTCTTTTCTTTTCATCCTACTTGTAATATCTTCTATCATGATGGCCTTCTTTTCTAATTTATCTTCCACAACCCACATTCACCACAATAATCATTCTATTGGTCTACTAATAAATTATCTTCACATATGACTTCCTTCTATATCTGCTCCTTATTCTCAACATCTCTTCCCTATACCATTCTATACCTTCCACTTGGTAATTCTTCTCTCTTCTCTAATATCTATCTGAAATATTATATTTCATTATTTTTTATATATGTAAAAGCCTCAATCTTTCTCAAACCATGATCGCGTACTTATATTAACTTTTTGTTGAATTGGCATATTTTTCATCTATAATTATTGAACTTGAATTTGCAACAACACTCTTGAGAACCAAAATCATGTATTCAATATTTTACATGCCTTTTCCAAATCCAAAATCCTCTAATTTTCTTACATTGATTCAAATTTGCATTCTAGGTCTTCATTAATGTGGTCAAAGGTAGTTGTGCATCTTAGTTCAACTCTTTTGATATAAATATTTACTTTTAAATAATTCATTTGACAATTAATTCATACTCCTTTTGAATCCATAACCTTTCAATCATCTATTTTGTTGACCATACCAGCCTATACAATAAATATTCACATTCAGAAAAATGGGAACATATATATTGCCACTCAAAACTATTCTTTTGAACACCTCCATGATTGTTAGGAAAATCACATAGGATGATCAAACCGCTTCCTACATAACCCCATGATAGAAAAGAAAGTGTGCAAGTTTATAGAATAACTATATGAAAATATCAAAGACATATCACAAGATAACACAAGATATACCATGGGAAAACCCTCATAGAGGGAAAAACCCAACCTCCAAAATCATCCACACTCAATGTATTTGTTTATCAATGAAACATTAAAATACATTTACAAAGTCACCATGAACACTTCTGAAATATCAAGCTCCTTTAATGCATCATTCATGTATAAAAGTATGAATCTACACATCCCATGACATGCTTCACGTGTAAATTTTTTATAAGAAGACTCAATATACTAACAACCAAGTGAAAACCTTGACTAGGAAACCAAAACCACTAAATATGTGTTTTCTTTCATAGACTCAAACTCACACAAATACAACCAAGTGGTAAAGTAAAACCATGTGATTGATAACCATCAGTTCACAAAACCATTGACCCCACATTTACATTTTGGTACTAAGTTTCCCAAATATTAAATATTTTTACTATATTCAACCCACACATAAATATCTAATCCAATGTTACATCGAGAGGCCTCAAATGGATATTTAATATGGCGAAACACATCCTATAAGGATGTACAACAAAAATTATTTAGTTTACATAATAAAATAATCCAATATTGTGCAAGGTGTATAACACCTATTCCTAACAAAAATCAATTAATTCATTGATAATATCCTTCATAAAATGATGGGGCGGGGGGCCTAGCTCAATTGGCTAAAGCATCCTGTTGCAGGAAAGAGGTCATGAGGTCTAGTCTCCCCTCAAACTCGTGGTATTGGAGGGCGTGTTACGCTAGTGCCACCGATCATGTGAAAAAAGTTTACTAGGTGCACTGCAGTTTATAGGGGGTGGATACCCGACCGATTCTTGCAGTCTACAAATAAATAAATAAAATAAAATGATATCCTCTCTTTATCATATTGACATATAAAAAACTATTAGATTCTCTTATACCTCACCACCCACCTCAACAACCTACAACTAACTCTACCATCCTCCTACAAAACTCATGTAGACAATGAGACACCTTTATAGCACTATTCAATTTCTTCTACAACTTCCTTCACACTTCATGCAACTTATCTCACTCTTAGCGAGTCACTCATTAAACTCATCAAGAACATCCCATGCACTTTAGCAGTTAAAAATTGACTTATATCACTAACCTAGTAGGCTCTCAATCCACCATTCAAGAACTCTCCAAGATGGATGCATTGTTCCTTTGTTGCAAGTAATATTTTTCCATTATTTTTTCAATTTATTTAGCTATAATTTTTTAATTGGATTTAATATTATTTTACCAAATTAGACTGGCCATAAAATATTGATGTTTTTGAAAAATCACATTAAATAATATTATTTATTTATTTAAAAAATAGTAATAAAAATATGCATATCACATACCATGTTTGATTTGTTTACATCTAATTTTTTTTAAAAATGCTTTAAATTATTCTAAGAAAAATGATACCCACTTATTTTTTCAAAAAATTAGTAATGTCTCTTTGAAATATATGTTTTTCACTAAAGGGTAAGTACACGAAAGTAAAGGAAAAAAGGTTGGTCAAAAAGGTTACTTTCAAAAGCTTATACTCAAAATTTGAAGATTTAATTAGAGTAAGAGTTGTACTACTTTGAATCTAGATTTCAAACTATAATTTTTTTTTAAAATGGTTAAGATTATTAGGTTCAAACATTAAGCACACAAAAACTATTTTTTATTTATCACTAAAATATAATATGAAATTTAGCATATTTTTCTTATTTTTCTTGTGTTAACTATTTTTCAAAACTATTTAGTAGAAAGATAGACAAGAGTTAGTGCTATAAGTTGTATATTTTTTTAATAAATTTTTATAAAAAAAAATTATGTTTTTTTTAAAGTGGATGTATCCTAAAAACTAAATCACTAAGCATGTGCATCACAAAGCTTCTTAAAAAATAATTGAAACTACCTTTCTTTTCCATTTGAAATGAAAGAAGCATAAAATAATATGATATGTTTTTAAGTTGGATTAGAAAATTAAAATATAAATATAAATAATATTTGTATTTGAGAAATTTGAAGATGTTGTGATATTTTGTACATTGCTCTCATGATTTTTGGAACAAGATTTGGGATATACATGGATATTAGATGATACTCAATCATTCATAAATAATCTTGTTTCAAACTATCATGTACCTCTTCATGTTATGATATTTATTGGAAATAAACGTAAAAAAAAAATATATACTCCACTTCAATGAGGTGACCTCCAATAATTAGGAAATGATATATAAATTAAATATTAAAAGTTATGTTGATATGGAAGAGATTTTCCTTCCTTATTTATAGGGAGAAATATATAGGGACATATCCCTTCATCATAATTAAGAGAAGGTAAGGTAGTAACTAAATCTAATGCTAAGGCTAAACATACGACAGGGGTTTATCCTTATTATAATTAGCAATATAGTATATACTTAGAAATATATCATATTAAGATTATAATATTCCCATCCTCTTCAGAAAATAATTTCTCTTGATTCTTAGCAACTTTCATCACTCTATGCTTTACTATAGATAAGGATATCATCAAACAACACCAACAACATTTTAAAAGAAAATAATAGAACAGTAAAATAACGAGGCTTTTAAAATTTGATTGGACTCTATACCAAATGGTATGCCTAAAAACTCATAATGAATTTCATGTGTTATAATGATTGTCTTATGTATATTATCTTCCTTTACTTGAATTTGATGATACTCTAATAATAAATATAATTCAATAAAGAAAACTATATTATTTAGTTATTTTCTAATTCATGAATAATGGGAATATGAAACTTATCTTCGAGAGTGAACTTGTTGAGATCCTTGTGATCTGGGCACAATCTCCACGATTCATCCTTCATGCTAATGATAATTATTAGAGATGAATAGACAATTTTATTGGAATAAATAGTTCTTTTACATTTTAATTTAATGTCATGATTACAAGGTCTATGATTGGGTTCTTAGAAATACCCATTGATAGTGTTGAATTATCTCTTTTAAGTTGCGACCGACCTTTCTTGAACAATTTATAGCAATTTTTTCTGTATTCGTGCTCAACAATTAATTTACCAAGTTTCTCGTTTATTATTCATAAAATCATTCAGCTTAGGTTTTCTTGTCTTCTATACGGGAAAAAGTCTAGTTTGGTACCTGGATATGGTGAAAAATTGGTCAGACTGTTCAAACATTTCTTTAAATGCCTATATTCCACTCAAGTAAAGCATCTCTGCTAGTTATTAAGACAACACAAGAGGCAAAAATATGCAAGCTTATACATATACCAAATAAAATTAGTACGAATAACAGTCACAGAATCACCTTGTCTTGCATTTAGAATAATGCAGAAGAAAGTTGTACCATGAAATCATATTGATGGAATGCAGACGTAGAGACATGAGATTAATTAGAGTTGAAGATGGCATTGCGAATTATTTAGTGGCCAGTGGCCGTAATACATAGACGAAATGAGGCATGCACAACATAAATATTGGTGGCGATCGCGGAGGTTTTGCGATGTATTATTGTTTGTTACTGCAAATCTATCTCCGACAAACCATGCCGCGGCCACCGGGTCCCCCTGCACAGTTGAGGTCAACGATGGAAAACTCGTTGTTGTCGACGTTGTTGTTGGGTGAGCCGAATCGGGAAACTTTGCAGTCAGTGGCAAAGAGATTGGTGGTCACATAGTCGGCCTCACCTCCCACCACGGGCATGGGCACGCCCAAGTTAATGGGGCTCCTGTACTCTGCTCCGTATGTCTGTCCAAGCACGCCGGTCACACGGGGGCTGAGAGAGTAGAACTTGAAGCTGAGCTCCAGATGGGCAAAGCAGTGGTCGGAGTCGGAGGTGATTCCGTAATTGTGGATTCGAGACTCCTCTGGAGTGATGGGCACAACGCGGGCTGTAATCATAAACTTGTTCTCCACTTCAACCGTCACGGCATTAGTGCGGTCAGATCGAACGATTTTCAAATTGAAGGGAGAGAGGGAAAGCGTGGCACCCTCCTGTTGAGGAAGGAGGATTGATTTGCCATCCAAGGCAATGGCCAGGTGGTCAAGGGAATCGTCCCACGAGGGCACCTTGTTGGCTCCAAGGAAGAGCTGGTGGTTTCCATCGAAGAGGACTCCAATGGACTGCACCCACGTGAAGTCTCTTCCCATTCCCTCTCCTCTTTTGCCGATGAAGTGAGCATTGATGTGGAGCTCTGAGTCCGACACCAAACAGAAGTTCTGCTCTTTCTTACCGTGGAAATAGAACATGATGCCATCTCCTCCAATGAAGCGAGGATCCTGGCACACACCTCCGGGCTTATTGCACGCTGCACAGCACACCCAAACTTGTTACTCTCAACCATAAAACAAACCTCAAAAAACAAATAAAATTATCGATACTTACGGCAAACAGGTTTGCAAGTTTTGCAGTCCATCAGGCACCCATACGCACACTCGTCCGGACAGTATTGCTCGTATCCGTAGCAGCTCTTCCTGTAGCCCCACTCATTGCATTTCACTTTCTTCTTTCCCTTCTGTGCAAGCACGTCATTTGCACCCAGCAGCGCCACCATGCAAACTGCAGCAATCAACATCTTTGCAGCCATTATTGCTACGAGTCTCTGCGCTTCCTTGAAAATGAATCCCATCCTCTGCTTTTATGGCTACTTCATTCCATTGCTTCATAACGGGACGACCATCCCCGTAATCTATGCTACCGCCACCTTATCGCTGCACACGATGTAACGGGAACTTTATGATTGGCTTTATCTGCTTGGTTTTCTGGTTTAATATTGAAGCGTCTGATTTACGGGACGGCGAATGCATTTGAAACAACCTGCAACAACTTTCAATTAACTTCTCTCTTTCCATCCAGTTCGTTTTATCGTTACAAGTTTTTTAAAAGCACGTTCTATTGATAAATCCCTCTTAGCTAACAGAATGTTTCTTTATCGGTGAGCAAATCGTTTGCCTTGTTCTTTTCTTGAAAATTTTGGATAAACAAATCAATTCAAATAATTTTTAGGTAGAAACAAACTTTACCAATAGATTACAGAGATTCCAATTTAGAAAACTCTCTTTTTTAAGTATGTAATTACATTCTTGAAGTTCTCTTCAACCAATAACATGTTATAACACTAAAATATTTTTATTATGAAACAAACTTTACCAATAGATTACAGAGTTTCCAATTTAGAAAACTCTCTTTTTGTAAGTATTTAATTGCATTCTTCAAGTTCCCTTCAACCAATAATTTGTTATAACACTAAAATATTTTTATCATAGTCTTTGACTTAATTCATTGTTGGTTATTTGGCACAATAAAAGGAACCCATCTTTCACAGGAAAAAATGGAAGAATTGCAAATGAAAAAACCAATTGCAACTAGGTCATGGTTACTACAAGATGGTCCATTAAAATTTAGTTTCCAAAATCCTTTTAGAGGTAAGTTCCATTTTAATTATCTACCATTATATTTTTGAACAACAACCTATCAACATGATAAGAAGATATGACATTGGTATGCATTTTTTTATAGTTGTTTTTTCATTCAAGGATATTTTATTTTTTCTTTTGAAGTACTCCATGCTACTATACCACATTTAAACTCAGATGGAACACTTTTATTTTCTAGGTTCATATTTTCATCATTTTTATAGGAGGAAGAGGGTTACTATCATAAGGTCTCATAGTTATATTCAATTTTTTACTGTACTTTTGAATGAATTATTTGTTTTTGGAAAGATTTGGTAAGTTTGGAATTATTTACTAGTATATTATACTTTCATGAATTTGCATTTCATGTTTTAGGACTAATTGTTCATCTAGTTGGAGCATTGTATATCATTTCAAATTGGTTTCAGATCTATCCTATTTTCTTAAGGATTGATATCTAGGTATGATTGACTTGCCATTGATTGAAATTTTATATCTACTCCTTGTGATCTCTTTCTTAATGAAATTCCATTGGAGAGAGGGATAAATTGAGATAATGCCCCCTTATTCATTTAAGGGGAACCTTTTCCCACCATTTCAAGGGGTTCCAATATTTCATTGAGATCCTTAGGAGACATTTTTCTGTCTTTTGAGCATATTGGAGATACCTACATATCATTTTTTTTAGTTCAAGTAAAAGATGACTTTTTTTAATTTATTTGTTGGGTCTTCATGCCAATAACCCTAACCCTACTATTCAATAGTCCTAACTAACACCCTAAGTAGTCACATACTCTAACTAGACTTCTAAATCTCACTCCAAATCACTCCTTAGTTTAAACACCAAAGTTGGAAGTTGCAAGAGTGAGAGCATTGGGATAAGAGAATCTAGCAATAAGAAGAGTGAGCTTTTTCCAAGCCTTCCTTTGTTAAGTGAGAGCATTGAGAGGAGTGAGTAAGTGTAAGTGTGAATTTTTCATCAATCAAACATTTGATCAACACATTCTTCAAGAATGAAGTTAAGTTTTGTCCCTTCATACTTTATTCTTAAATATGAAAGAGAAGATTAATAATCATATGATAGTTTTTAATTTTGTTTGTTTGTTTGTTTTCAATTTAATATTTTACTAATCTAGTAACTAATTTAGAAGATCGTAACTTAGTTTTAGAAATGAAACTAGTAAATTAGCAATTACATTCTATATTTTTTTAACACAAGGGAAATATGGTGTCCACCTTTTAGGAGATGAAACTTTGGGACCTATTTCACACTTTAGCTCATCAAGAACCTAGATTCCTCAACCAAAGGACTTGATTGAGGAAGGAGCTAGGGGTTTCCTTTTAAATGGGGGTTCACTATTAAAATGAAGCATCAAAGCAGAAATGAAAACTTTTATGCACAAAACCTTAGAAACTTGAAAGCATTAAATCAAAATGACAAAAGAGAATGAAACAAAAGGGTGCCTAGAATAATCAAGAGGTCAAAAAAAGGTCCACAACACTAAAATTCTTCATTTTAAAGTGTACTAGGACTCATATGCCAAGTAGGGCGATTTAGTCCTACTACAAGAATCTGGATAGAATCTAGAATCTTCTGGAGACTATTCAGGATCTATAGAAAGTTGATAAAAGGGGTATACTGGGACTCATACACCCAGAGGGTCGATTTAGTCCCAATAATAGGTTTTGACTAATATTTTTGTAGCCTATAGTGATCTTTTGTAGCTTCTACCTTGTTTGATCTTCAAGTCTAAAAATTCTTAATTTCGATCTATAGGTGAGTTTTCGTGAAGATGGCAACTTGACAACTTTAACAACTTTTGGAACTTTGTCTTCATAGGATATTCAAGCTCCAATTCACCTATATTTGCAATCACACATCAAGAGGGAAAAATGTTTTTATGTTAGGGAATAGAGATTTTCCTTCTCGTCAAACCCCATTTTGGTAATTAAACCTTGAAATGAAATAGAAAACCATGAAGGAATGATGAATGAAAAAATGCAATGTTGCAACTCACCAAACCCTTGAAATAAAGACTACAAGGTTATGTGAAATGGCTATCATGAATGTGGATCTTGACTCTTGATTGAATGCCTGAATGCTTGACTTGAATGCTTTCTTGAATCATGAAAACCTACATCACAAATGTTAGCTCAAAAAAACACATGATTCATGAAGACTTTGACATGATGCTTGAATCTTGAATGCTACTCCAAATGCTTGATGATTTTCTCTTGAATTCTCTTAATCTCATAAACTTTTCTTAGGAATACTCTCTTGAAAATATTAGATGAAATTATGTGAAATAACCTTGTATTTATACTTATTTATGCCCAATTTCTCAAAATTACAACACTACAAGCCGACATCAAATATAGGATAATAAAATCCCACCAAGAATTTGATTTAAAATAGGTCCAAGTTAAAGTGGGACTCATATGCTAGGTTGGGTGTATGAGTCCCAGTGGCTTAAACCTAGGACACAAACTCCAAGAAGTGCCTTGTTCAATGCAACATTTAAAATCAGGTCCTCAGACCTAGGTGGGACCCATATGCCCAAGGTGGCATATGAGTCCCAGATCCCTAGATCTAGAAAACATAACCAAAAAAATTGAATTATGATTTTCCATTTGTTAAATGTCAGGATTATCCTTAGAAAAAATACATATAATTAGGCTTGTAGATGCAAAATAGGGCCAATTAAGGCATAAATAAACCTAATTTTAATAAGGAGGTCCTAGAAAAGTGTGAAAATGTAAAGGGATACATTTTTCTACACTATATTTAGCCCCCACTTTATTGAGAGGAGGAACTTGCTTCAAACTCGCACTAAAGTAGACAAATTTGCATCAAAGAGGGGTCCAAGTGTACCAATGCGGATGGTATAAGACAACAAAGATCAAGGAGGTGGCCAAGCCCCTAGGATTCAAGATCCTACATAAAACCAATCATAAGCACAAAGGGACACACACAAGGTGTATGATATGTAGCAACAAGACAAGATACACAAACATACAATGTCAAAGACTAAAAGAAAGAAAAACAAAAACAAGTAAAAGCAAAAAATAAAGGGGGTGGATCAATCATCGACTGTTTATCCAACTCGATGTGGATCAAGCCTCAACTGTTTGTCCAAAAAACATTTACAACTGGAATACGATGTCCACTATGCAAACCAAATGCACACTTACAAGGGCTAGTAGAATCTGGTATCCACTAGGTGAGCCCCCAGTAAGACACATACGTAGGCCACCGGTATGCACCCACATAGACAAGTAAGTGGCTATGGGAAATTCATGCCTAAGGTTGGCTCCCACATGTACTAACCATACCAAAGCTATACCTCCTGATAAATTTGATAAGGTGCCACAAAATCAAACTTACTTATGAACAACATGCAAATAAAGATTTGTTCAAAGGGACTTTGCTTAGTTCATGTAAGGTCTCTTCTTAGGGAACATCGTGCCTAATGTCTCCAAGAGAGGAAAAATGAAAGAAATATCATGCTCTCGGAGGAAATTAAGCCCAATGATACCACCAAGAAAAGGATGCATCACAAGAAAAAATAATTTACCACACCATGAAACATGCAAAATATTGAAAGATAATGTCAATGTATGCCCCAACTTTAAAGTGATTGCTAACACCATTACTGTGAGAAAACTACTTTAAAGTAGCCAATGAAGAAGACATGGGAGCTTATTTTTAAAGACCTAGATGCCAAGTCATATGTTCCTGAATTAAACTACATCATGCATATATGGTTTCCCCCAAAATGTAATGCTAAACATAGGAAGAAAAGTGTGTCATCTGCAATCCAACTTAAGGCATGTCATCCACATCCCAAGCTTGTTCTTATATATATGTATGGAAGGAGGTCAACTAGCCAAAAGAGACAACATTTGACAAGTGGCATACGAGGACAAGGCTAACCTAACCCCTTTGCCCCCACTTAGTGCAAGACAAGGATGATCTAAGATGATTGATGAAAAACTTAAAACTTAGTATCAATTAGAGGAACTAGTTGCTTCAACACAAGGAAGAGCACCAAAATCCTTAAGATGTTCAATTTTATTACTCAAATCCTTACATTCATTAGTAGAATAACCATGAAATCTATGATCAATATGCACAAAATGAATTCTTGTTGTACCATTTCTTTCATGTTCTTGGAGGGAGAGATATCAAGCGATCTTGGAGGAGTCTCAACAAGATACTCTCTTGATCAAAAGTAGATGTTCCTTTATTTTACGAAAAAGACATCTCTTGCTTAGTACAAGGTTTCATACTTGCACAAGACTCTTTAGATTGTGAGGTTTTGTTCTCTCCTTGAAATGAGGGTGTAAAATTTGATGAACTCCAATCATTACTAAGACATTTCCTAGGAGTTCTTTGTGTGTTGACATTAATGTTAAGCGAATAATTCTTTGTTTCTTTCATTTCTTTCAAAAGACAATAACCAAGACCACTAGTTTCTATCAATTCAAGATGCACTAATGTTAAAGTTGGATTAGAAGAATCTTTTGTGAGAGTGTTGACATTAAGTGAAGGATTGTTTTTTCTTTTGAGGGACAATAACCAAGACCATTAGTCATTTCTTTTGTGTTAGGCTCTATAGTGACATAGATACCTTTTTCTCTAGCACCACATCCTTTTCCACTATACCCAAGTTGTTTCATAAGTTCATAACCACTTCCATAAATATTTTTTATTTCTTTCAGATTTGATGGTTGCTCATAATCAACTCCATCAATTTTTTTTGTGTAATTTGATTCTTCTAAAGTGGTTGAAGTGGATGCTTTCAAAAATTCCATTGAATTTTTTGTCAACATTATTGCTTTTTCTTTTCCCTTGTCAGATTCTTTTGTTATGATCTTATATTCACCCAAGAATTTTGGTGTGAAATCTAAGGAACCCCAATTATCTTCCAATAACTTTGTAACTTCTTCAATAAGCTTTTCTTTTTCTTTCTCTTCTATGGGTTCCACTTGTGTAGTTAGTGTCAATGTTTTTAATGGATTTTCCTTGTCTTTTTTGAGTTGTAAAACACTGTAAGGCTCAAGACCAGCTTTGATTGTATGCACTTTATTGTTGTAGACATACTTCATTTTACAATGAAGAGTACAAGGTGTTGGAACCAAAATTTGACCCTAAAATTTTCATCAATTCTAGCCACCTCAATATGACCACTCTATTTTACACCATATACATCCATCTCATGACCACCATTTCTGTATATATAAGCCTAAAATATTATAGCTATAGTTTTTGGTATGTGGCGACTGATCATGCTATACTGTACACTCTTCATGTATCCTCGATGGGGTCCACACAAGACCAGATATTGCACAAGTTGTAGGAGTTGTTAGCAAGTATATGAGTCATCCCGGTGTTGAGCATTAGAATGTAGTAAAATGGATTCTCAGGTATTTAAGAGGTACATCCAATAAATATTTATGTCTTAGGGGATCTAATATTGATTTAAAGGCTATGTTGACTCAGATTTGGTAGGGGATATTAATACCAGGTGGAGTACCACAGGTTATGTATTTATAGTTAGTGGGACAACAGTGAGTTGGATTTCTTGGTTACAAAAGGTGGTTGCTTTATCCACCACAGAGGCAGATTATGTTGCTACAATAGAGGTGGCAAAGGAGATGATATGACTGCAACTTTTCATGGAAGAGTTGGGAAAACAATAGGCTAAAAATTACTTGTTTACAGACAGCCAGAGTGATATACATCTTGCAAAGAATTATGCCTTGCACTCTAAAACCAAACACATACAGTTGAGATATCATTTTATTCGATCAGTGTTGGAGGATGGACAAGTAAAGCTGGAAAATATAATATAGATGCCAATCCAACAGATATGTTTACGAAGGATGTGACAAAGGAGAAGTTGAGCTCCTCTTCAGCTTCGATGGCCTTCAAGGTTGAATTCAAGTGTAACAGAGCAGCACGGTCCAAGGTGCTTATTTCCAGTGGGAGTTGTAAGTGCAGTGGTGTCGTCGAGGATTAGTCTCCAAGTGGGAGATTGTTTGGTGTGGAGTCTGATCAGTCTCCAATTGGGAGATTGTTGGTATGTGGCAATTGATCATGCTATATTATACACTCTTCATGTATCCTCATTGGGGTTGAGGGTTGGGTTAGGCTGGGCCCTGGGCAGGGGTTCGGGGGCAGCATCCCTCGAGAAACATTTTGTTGCCATTTTTCGCTTTGTCGCCAACAAAAGAAAAAATTGACTCTATAAAACCCTAATTTTGGAAGCTTCTAAAAAGATTGTTATAAGCGGTTGGGATGGGAGTTGCATTAGGGAATTATTAGCAAGATTGTAATATATTTTACACTGGATAATAAAATCATCAGATGGCTATGGTTTTGTGGATGTATCCTAGATTGGGTGAACCACGTTAAATTCTCTATGTTGGCTTGTTTCTGCTATAATTTTCTGTGTGTTTTATTTCTCTATTTTATTGATCAAATATGCATTTAACTGTTAGATATCTGCCTTCTAACCTTAACAATAGTTCCCTAACCCATTCCAGTAAAAATAATTATCATTAAAATTATCCTTCCCATAGTCGTTTCCTTAAGTTCACCACTAGGAACCCAT
The DNA here is from genome assembly GCA_007258455.2 of Sequoia sempervirens. Lineage (NCBI taxonomy): Eukaryota > Viridiplantae > Streptophyta > Pinopsida > Cupressales > Cupressaceae > Sequoia > Sequoia sempervirens. The sequence goes on along the minus strand of VDFB02147707.1, from coordinate 96,507 downwards.
TTTTCCAAGACAATGCCATTTCGAGGAGAGTTTCACTACAATCTCCCTGAAAAATCAATGAAGAGGCCAACAAAAAATATCAGCAAGACCACCATGCTTTGAAGTGACATACTCAAATGTCTCTCTGACAAACTAAAAGGCAATATATCAAAGAGACCTAGGTATCTTAGAGTGAGAAGTCATCTTGTCTCTCTGACAAATACAGTGTAGAGGAACCTTTATATTATAAGGGTAATAAATCATTTTGGCATTCAAGAAACAGAAAAACATCTCTCAGACATTAAAATATTATCATATAATAAATAATGGACAAATGGCGAATTGAAGCAATCTCGAGGAGACATCAATGTATTGGACTAAGAAATGAAGAATTCTCTTTGACACCATGAGAACTACTTGAATGGAATGTCGAAGAGACAACATGGCATCAAGAGGACATTGAAAAAAATCTCTTCGATCCCCCGACAATAGGAATGTGGTTGTAAGGAAATATTCTCAAGGAGACTATGGGACATCGAAGAGAGGTAATGGCAAGTCTCTTTAACACCGTAAAATAAAAAATGAAAGGAAAGAGATATCAGAGAGAGAAACTCACATTAGGAAGACATAAAAGGGTCTCTTCAAAGCACTGATAACTGAAATAATATTGGTATGTTGAAGAGACATAGGCTTATCGAAGGGAGATGGTCACAGGTCTCATCGACATTCTAGTAATGAAAATGGAAAGAAGGAAAAATAATAAAATCCTAAGGTAGAGTTGTCGGAGAGAATTTACGGTACTGAAGAGAAACACTCAAATGTCTCTTTGACAAGGAATCAAAATCCAAAAAACATATCAAAGGGAGAACAAGATATCGATGATATTATGGTCAAAGTCTCTCTTCGACATGGCAAAATGATTTCTCACCCGATTGACATGACTAGTGAGGATTTCAGACAGATAACTAACATTAATGGTACTGCTGATTAGAAAGGTCGCATGAGTGTCATTTATGAACTAGAGCTAGTGGAAGTGTGCTAAATCTTGATATATGTGACTCATAATATCTTGAAATCTTAAAAGAATTGTAGCTGAAAATTGAGGAGACAGAGTTGGGAAATAGCGAGCAGCTCAGGAACGACAACATTGATTCAAGTAAGTATTTGAGACTCAGCTGAAGATATTTTATCGAAGCTTGTTTGAAGTACAAAAAAGATAAGGTTTTAAACATGGAAAGTACACCATAGAAACCAAAATTGAAAAGATAGAAAACTAAGACTAGGCCACTGAATCAAGATTTAAATGAACAATGCCCTGGTTCTAGGCAAAAATATAGGAGGATAGCCCAATTGAGCCCCTCATGTGAAAAATTAGAAGATAAACATAAAAACCTTGGAGATGTGTGGATGCCACAAAGAGGCCCTACAACCTGTTTATATACCATTATAGGAAGAAGTATAGGCATAGACTTGTATCAAACCCATGGAACATGAACTTAGTGAAGCTTGTGACACCCAATGTATTTGTCAACATGGAATTAGTTAAGGAATTAGCTAAAAAATATAACCCTAAAATAAGATCAATTCATTCTCATGATGGCTCGCAGTTTATCCTAATAACAAGAGATTACATTTCTATGGTCTTTCAACTAGACACATCCAAGAAAACAAAACGGAGGATAAGGGGTCTTTTGGAAGAGTATCGAACTATGGACACAAGCTAGATAAGAGATGGAAATTACCATTGCACAGACCCAAGGATGTGGGAAACCAACTTAAAAGATTCTCTAGTGATGAGAAACCCCCATTTTCTGTGGATTTATTTGAAGAGTACTATCAGTATACCTATTACTCAGTTGGCTTGGTCTTAGGAGTAGATGCTCCTACTGCAATGGCCATAGCTCCCATGGTTTTAGTAATAGATGTCCAAAGCCAAGATGTTAGGTCATATGATTATGTAGAGTTCTTTTTTGAGGTTATTAATACCTCGCTTACCACTACCAAAAACAATACTGATACTATCAATTTCAAACAATACTCTCTACTCATGCATATGATATTGTATAAGGGACAAGCAACGGGCATGTGGGGAGAGGAGTTGAGGATTAAATATTTGGATAACAATGAAAACACAAGACCAATCCAAATGTGGACCTCTATATGGGATAGCAGATGTGGGAGGTCCCACTATTTGTATTTTGAAGAGTATTTTGTAAAACCCCTGTATAGATTGCTTGGCCACAATTGTGATTACAACTTGTCCCCAGAGATATAGAGATTCCTTAGACCTAAGGATGAAAACCCTGGAGGGAAGGTCAACCACAACTGGGGGGACTAGTACATATATGAAGATTGCACTATGATAAGAATCTATGGATTTGAGGCAACTCCATTCCTACGAGTGATAACTTTAAGAAACTCCCCTCAAAAAAAGATATAAAATCCTGGTGAATATTTAATATTTTTAGGAAAAAATATTAATTTCTATTGGCGAATATTTCTTTTTTTAAAAACCAAAATTAATTTTATTGGCGATTTTTTTTACATCACTAAAATTTTGTAGAAAATTTTGATGAATCTTGAAAAATAATAGAAAAATGCATTAATTATGATGGTGAATCCATTCAATGTAAAAATAGTTCTCATGGGAAAGTAAGGGCCTGAGAGTGGAAATTATTGATGGGTTTAAGGAGTAGACTATAATATTTACTTGGCACCATTGTCTTAAAATATAATATAATGGCCCTCATTATATTTTGCAAGGTAAAATGTACCCATGATTTGTAATTCTCACAGGGCTCAAAATTTCTTTTAGATCATTGATCTAACTTGAGCCTCATTGTACTCAATGAGATAAATTGTACCTAGTATGTATAATGATCATGAGACACGAAATTTTGGGTCCCGTGAGCACTATAGATCATGGGTACATTTTACATTGCGGAATACAAGAAGGGCCATTAGATTATATTATAAATCAATGGTGGAAACTAAAGATTAAAAATATGGTCCTAAAGCAACTAATAATTATGATATACTATTGGAAAATTAATATAGATTTCTACTATAATTTATAAAATTTAGGCGAATCTAATCTAATCATGTATCGAATGTTGTGGTGAATTTTAAAGTTAATTTTTTTAATAAAATAAATTCTTTGGAAATTTAAATAAGACTATAATAAAATTTGGTAAAAATGTGGCTATTCAAGTCACGTTATATAGCTCAAACTATTAGACAATTTTAGATTCCCAAATTTCAACTATTAGCCAATTGGCGAATATTAGCCACTAAAAAAATCTCTGATTCCTGCTACCTAAAACAGTGCTTGAAAAGTTTGCATACTTGGAAATTGTGATGCACTTGGCCTATTCAAACTATATGCAACTCAAGAGCTATGGAAGACAGTCCCTCATGCCTTCTACTTTATGTTTCAGTGACTTTAACATCATTTTTGATAAAGGGTATGACTCAATTGGCAATAAAATAGATTATTATGGCACGCCACTAGGAAGTAAGAGGGAGAAGTTTGACCCTAATCATTTTATTCATAATGCCAAGACATGACACAAAAACTAAAGAGATATCTGCATGAGTTTTTCATAGATGATGTTATTAGAAATTGTGATGAAACTCAAGTAATGATGAGAAAGGTTGTGTACAATAGGATAGTTATGGTAGAAGCATGGGGGAAGGGCCATAACCCATCATACATAGATGCCTTTCATGAAATATTGGATCCAATGGAAAGAATTGAGCAGTTGGTTTTGCATGAAGAAGAGTTAACCAAAGATATACTACTTGTAGCTTTTGAGAAAAGGAGAGGTGCTTGTTTGAGAAGAAAAGTAGAAATTATAGAACCCTTGAGTCACTCATCACCACAACCCACTCCAGATGTCAATTTCTCAGCTAATACTCCTATCATAATTGAAGATGACATTGAAGAAGAAAATGAGGTCACACAGATCACTACTCCTACCATTCCCGAATATGAAATATCGCCATAAAGGAGTGTGATCACCTTTGAGGCCTCTGACAAACTATCTGATGATGTAATACATCGTGTGAGCTAGGAGTTCATTGCAGATGATTCATTTGTTCAAACTTCTAAATTTAAAACTTTCATTTATGAGTACAAGGGAAGAATGATAAGAGAAAAGATAAAAGATATTAGCCCTGAGCAAGAAGTAGTTTCCTTAAAAGAACTCTAAGATGAAGTTGATAAGGAAATGGAAAACATCATCCCTGAAAGAGGATGAACGTTGATGCATGAAGCTAGGGTCATGCTTCTTCCAGAGTGGGACATTAGCTCAGCCATAGTGTTTGACAACTTTTCTTGAAAAGAGAGAACAAAACTTTGCAATTAACAAATGAGGCCAATGATAAGATCTACACTAGATTAGGGTACAATCTCGATAATACCACTTTATAGATTTGGGCCATTTACCCACCAAGAAAGAGGCCTTCTCTTATTGATAATCTCGATCAGGTCTTTGGTCACATTCTAGTGCAAAGAGTAGGGGATACAGACCCTATTGAGACAGTTGAACTAGATGTAAATGTTGTTAAGTTTACCAAGGCTCAGATTGAGAAACTAGTCAGAGATAATAAGGGGTTGATTGATGAAAATGAAATATTGAAACGAGATGTGATCAATTACAAAGATAAATTACCTTCTTCTTCAGGTGTTTACTCACCACTAATGGAATGTGAAAGGAAAGTACTTGAAGCAATGTCTAAAACTACATATTGGAAATGGAAATATGAAATAATCCAAGAAAATAGGAGAAATTGAAGAAATAATTAAAAACTACTACATTCGAGGTGGTATCAGAATTGGTCTACAAAAGATTAGCCAAGATGTTTGAGAATGCCGACAAGGTTTGGATTATCCATAGTGAGACATTTGTAGCTTTCCAAGAGCATGGCAGATTAAGCAGTAGAATGAAGGAAGTGGAGGCACAGATAAAATCCAAAGGGGTTGGTGGTGAATGTATGCTTCAAGAGTACCAAGAGTTGGTGAAAATGCATGATCATTTCCACAATGTACTTACATAGGAACTAAGTGACTTCAACTAGCCATTGAGTATGGCCCTTCCAAACTTCTTTGATGAAGGAGAATTGAAGGATCGGAATGTGTGAAAAGATGAGATCTCTCAGTATCTTTCGATGGCTCTAGATGAATTCAATGATGAGGAGGAGGTGCTGGAAAAGAGACACATACAATTAGGATGAATCTTTGATCTTGAATATGCAATGAAAGATATCATCAGTAATGTAGACACTTATGCAAATTCATGATATATTGAACATTTATCAAAGATCAAGTTGTTTATTGCACGAACCAAATAAGGAATACATGGTAAAGAAGCTTTGCAATATCTAGTGCACTGTAATAGAGTATGGACCTTGAACAGATCTTCAATGATCACGGGTACCTATTGGAGATTAACGAATCGTGGTGCATCTACCTGCGAACTTCTATGATTTCATGTTTTATGTTTAATCAAATTTTGTATGCTTTAGTTATCAAGCAACATGACTTTTTATAAAAGCCCTGAAGCTTGTTTCTTCTTGCATATAAAATGGGAAACCAAGGCCTAACGGAGATTATAGAATAGGATTATTATCATAGCAGTAGTATTAGAAGTATATCATTGTCATAGAAAAGAAGACTTTTCATATATAATGTTCATCATTTTGAAGTAATCTAAAGATGGAGGAAGATAATTAATGTCCCAACACTAGTGGCAATTGTTTGTTGTTATCATCTAATTATTTGACTGTCTCCATTATACTACTTCCATATTATTTAAGTTGATGTGTCAAAACTCAATTTATCCAAACACATTTGTTGTTCTGGTGTGGTTTCATTTATTGGTTTCTTTCAAAGAATTAAATATCCTTTTAATAAGATCACAGAAATTTGGAAGTGTTATTTGGATCAATAAGAAGAGTCATATAATCACTAAAATTGTCATACTATCTCCAACTTGGTTTTATCTTGTTATTTAAATCAAAAGTCTATTTTTATTTGTCAAAGCACATTTGATGTTTTTGTACGATTTAACTGACCGGTTCCTCTAAAGGATTAAAATTCCCTATTGATTAATCACAGTAACATGATAAGAACCACTTGGATCAATAAGAAGATTTTGATAATTACATTCTTGCACGTTTGTACAAGGTACAAACAATCATAAGTGACAAACAATCTGAATTGTATCAAATAAGTAGGTCATACATCATTCACCTCTTGACTCCATTATCCCAATAGTAGTAGGCATTGGTCTTACCCATCACATTTTAAAATCCCATAAAATCTCATTTATACCTTCACATTTAGATTTCAGCATTAGGAGTAGGAGTAGTAAACAAGCCTTCATCTATTCCACACTTCATGTTGTTGTGGTTAGATACTGAAAACCTAATTAAGTCACACATCTTTCTCAAATCTGCTTCAATCACTAAGATCCACCCGCCTAGGTTTAGCAGAGCTTGAAGTGCGGAGAGTCATCAACCATATAGGTTAACTTTGTTCGTTAGTTCAAAAAGTTGTAAGTCTGATCATAGATCCTTGCATCCTCTTAGGATTTGCAACCTGAATTTTTGAGACCTATTAGATTGGTGACTCTATTGGGGAAACACTCAAGGAAAATATTTTAGCCTATCCAAGTTTAAGGTCAATCTAGGCCTCTCATCACAGAGTCATAGACACCCACAATTTGTGTAAAAACTCAATCACTTGATTGAATAAAAGACTCCACTAGGATAAAACAAAGTTCATCTAGATCTTAATGTTCCTACTTATGAAGAATTAGGTGGTGAATCTGTCAAAATCTTATGACCGAGAAGTTGAATATCATATCAGAAAGATTAGATCATAGACATCAGAGAATTACCATATCACTCAAAATGGATGGTAGAAGATCATTGCACAAAGGAATTCCAAAGAAGAACAATGGTACATGGATAGATAAACATGGCTCTCCCCCTTCAAAGGTTGGCACTAATAAAAATGAAATGGTATCCAATCAGTCAGATATAATGCATGAAGACAAAGGAAACACATCAGAATAACCTTTCACAGTGCACAACAGTCCTTTCCATAATGATGAAGCATACCGACCAGTGCCACCTGAGCAAAACAATTTGACTAATAGTATTCTCCATTTTAAACCTGACCCTCAAAAAATGAGTGAGATTCAAGTACATATGGAAGAGAAGAGAATCTAAAACCAAAAAGAGTACGACTACAAGATGTCCTTGCAATAGGGAGAGGAATCCCAATGTTGACTCATGGATCACTCTACCCCTGATGAGAATCATGTCGGTCATACTACCACAACCAATATGACCATTTAGGAGTTAGAACAAGATGTAGAAAGTCTCAAGGAAGAGCTCAAGAGAAAAAAATTGATAAAGGAAAGAGAGGAATTAACTTAGCAATTGCTTCAGATCAGGGTTCAGCCTTATAATTCTTACTTTGGCTTAATGTTGCCCTGATTTAGTTTTGTAATGTGGATAAAACATTCACATTAGGTCTTTGGCCATTGTGAACTAATGGAATTTAATGGTGCCTTGCAAAAGTGTTGTGAAGTGTTGTAACACACTTTCACACTTTTCTAGGGTTTTATCAAATAAATATAATTTTAATCATAATCAACATTAACATTTCCTTATTTGGAGTGTTATAGCATTCTTTCACATTCCTCTAGGCTTGTCATTAATAATTGGGCTTTCTTATGCTTTAATTGGTCCTATTTTGCATAAACAAGCCTCATTTATTGCATCTTTTTTGAGGATAATCTTGCACCAATCAGCAACCAATCATAATTCACGTGTTCCTAGCTTGTGTGACCCAAATTTAGTGTCTAGGACTCATTCACCACCTTGGGAACATGAGTCCCACCTAGGTCTTTTTAGCCCTAATGCTGGTTTCACACATTTCTAAGCACTTCTGATTTTTGGTCCCATACACTATGTGTAAGACTCATTCACCACCTTGGGTGAATGAGTCCTGTGTGACCAAAATTCAAATTTAAATCAAATTTCCAGTGGGATTTTATTCTCCTAGATTTGATGTCAACTTGAAGTGTTGTAATTTTAGGAATTCTTGTATATTAATTAAGTATAAATACAAGGTTCTTTCACTCATATTCACACCTAGCAAGCTTTACAAGCATTCAAGAGTTCACAAGAGCATTTGAGCATTCATAAGAGCATTCAAGGAATTTCAAGGACAAATTATCAAGCATTCAAGATATTTCTTCAAGTTCCAATCATCATCTCAAAGATTGCATTTTTCATGTTTGTTATTGTGCTAACATTTGACATGTAGAGTTCATAATCCAAGTAAGTGTTTCAAGAAAGATCTATCTCCTTCAAGCTAGAGTCAAGAACCACATCCATTGCAACCATTTCAAGCATCATTGCAACACTTAATTGCAAGGGTTTGGTGAGTTGCAACATTATCTTTTGTTCATTCATCATTCTCCTTTCACATTTTCTTTCATTTCAAGGTTTAATTACCAACAAGGGGTTTGACCAAGGAAAACCCATATTCACTAACCCCCACAACATTTTTTCCTCTTCTTATGTGTGATTTGTAGGGCTAGGTTGCAGATTTTCTAAAAAGAAAAGTTGGAGAAAGGTTTTCAAGTCCACAAAATCCCTAAATTTTTCATCAAGTCTTGGAGAAGATTGGAGAAGGTCTACATGTGGTATTTTGTAGTTTCAGATCCAGAAACCAGTTAAAAAGAGCAGAGCAGACTTAGAGGCACGAAATTCAATTTAGAACTTCCAGAAAATCAGAAGTGGACTGATTCACCACTATTGGTGAACGAGTCCCACTGTACAAGCCCCTAACAGAGATTTTTGCAGATTTGGATACCCTTTTGGTTAAAACCTATTCCTACACATTTTCCCAGAAACTGGACTGATTCACCCAACTTGGCGAATGAGTCCTAGTCAGCATCAAAAAAATATTTTTTAGTGATCCATACCTCCATTCTATCTTCTTTAGTCTTCCAGGTGCACACTTCTAGTTTCATAGCCTTTTATTGCATTTTCTTTTTCTTTCTAGGTCATTTTTCATATCACATTGTGTTTTCCAACTTATTGTCTTTTCCAAGTTTACACTTGGTGGTGAATCCCTCATTAGCTATCATTCAATCTCCTTTGCATTGAGATCTCTAGGGTTATCCTTGAGTGGAGCCTCTTTGAAAGTGGGTGTGAATACATCATCTCATCATTTCCCCCATTTTCATTGGTTCCATTTTGGTGAACACGCATTTAGGACATCATAATTTTGATTTGGAGTGCATTTACATGTCCTAGATTTAGCTTGCATTAACATTGCATTAGGTATTGCATTGGTTAATTTTATATTCTAGGGTTTCAAAATTTGCATTAGTGAAAATCTCATTTAGCTTGCATTATTGCATTTAATTTTATTGAAAATCAGTAAAATTTTGCATTTTCCTCTCATATTTGCATCACAAAACATAAAAGGCATAAAATTCAATTCAAAAAATTTGAAAATTTTCAAAAAAATTAGTACCTGGACTCATTCGCCACCTAGGACGAATCAGTCCCTTTGCATATTTTTCACTGCATTTTCTGGTATTTACAATTTAGTTTATGAGTTTTTGTTTGTTGTTTCTGCATTTCAGTTTTACTTTCCAGAATTTTAGTTATAAGCATTTCATTTTTATTAGCTTACATTGCATTTGCATTCACCCTGCATTTAGTAGTCTTTGCATGAGTGTTTGGTGTCCTATTGCTAATACCATAGTGAGAAGAAGTTTTAGACTCATGACATCCCACGATAGCACAATCATTGTGGATCTTGGGTTAGCTATAGCTTCCACTCCTAGTATTAACACTAGTACACTAGGCATGGATAACACCCTTAGCAACTCCTTTCCTTCAAATAGAATGCAAGTTGAACCAAGGAATGATAGCATCCCGCAAGAAAACATAATTCATATTCATGAGGACCTAACAAACTTACAACATCAACTAAGCCTTGAAAACATTTCAACCATTGCAATTCCTACCATAGAAAACATTCACTGCATGCTTGAAAGGGACGATAGCCTTGAACTTATGAAAAATATAGTTGAAATTGTTGGAAAACATTTTCCCTCAACCACTAGTTGTAATTTTCCCACAAAAAATGTTACAATCCAAGGAAGAACTCAAATTCCTCCTCCCACAACAATTGCCTCAATACCTACCTACACCAACCCTCAAGTCACAACAACAATGCAACAAGTTAGTAATGTGATTCCTTCCCAAGGTATTCCTGCTAGCATCCCTAGTTCCTATGTGGCATCGCAAGTTATATCTCCTACCTTACCACCTTTAAGCATTCCATTCATTTTTCCTATGACCACATACAATCCATCACCACTTTCACTTCCATCTCATAACACAAGAAATGACCCTCTCATAACACAACTTTTCCAAACTGTTTCATCCCTTCAAAAGAAAATTTCCACAATCAACCAAAATCAAAATGGCCCACCCACATAGTATGTCAAAAGTAGTCCATTATCCTTGGAGATATTGCGAAAACTGATGCCACAAGGTGTAGACGTGCCTAGATTTGAGAAATATGGAGGGAAGGGAGATCCTTCCAACAATTTTAATGCCTACACTGCCTTATGTAGTGACTTTGTCCTTGATGATAAACTATTAGCAAAAAATTTCCCTAGGTCCTTGAAAGATACCACCTTGGAGTGGTTCTCTTCTTTATCGAACAACTCAATTTATTCATTCAATGAACTTGTTGGGGCATTTGTAAACCATATCCAAGTGCATATGACTCCCAAGATGACCTTGGCCGATTTAATGAGATGCAAGCAAAAATATAAGATCTCTTTTATATCATAATTTTCCATTTTGGAGGTAGGAATACCAACACCGGGTTTGACTTAAGAAATCCTTTATATGGTACAAAACTTTCCCTCTATTCATGTGTGCAGTTTATAGATTTGAAGTGAGTTGGAGGAGAATTTAAGGCTCTTTATTCATTCATGCAACTTAAATCATACAAGTTTTCAAGTCGTAGAATATTGATTTTCTCATCAATAAATGAAGTTCTAATTGTGATCCCAAAAAGAAAAAAGCTACAAGTTGGTGAACTCAGGCCTGCACTTTCATATCTAGAAAAGGAGGAGGATAGTCAAGGACACAGTGCGCACTAGACCAGTTGATTGAAGCTTATATTTTAATCCTTAGTTCCTCAGTGTCTCCCTTTTTCATTTTTGGGTCTTATTTTTATTTGACTATATTTAGTTTATTAGAGTCCATAAAAGACTACTAGACTTTCATATTTTATATAGTCATTTCATTGCATCATTAAAAACCATCCAAATCACTTATCACATCGACACATCCATTCCCCCCACAAGGATTAGAATCATGATCTTCCACTTTGACTCTTCCTATGAAAACTTTGCACTTTCTCTTACTCACTTTTCCATTCTATCATACAATATGAAGGGAGAAAGTTGAATATATTATTTGGTGAACAAAGACAATATTTATACAAGAGAAAACAATTTATCAACCACATCATAATTGGTAGCAAAACCACATAGTTGGTGATAGCTTAAACAATATAATATAACAACTAACTATGCTAACATAAGAAAAAAATTAACATTAGGAAAAGTATTTTATATTCTTATTTATTTAAAACAAATCCTATGACTATATGTTGATGTTTCTTAGTTAAAAGAAAAAAATGATTAAATTACACACAGAGTTGAATAGGCTAACACATAAATATGAACACTGTTATTAAATTAAATGGAGGTCATGGTATAAAACTAGGGGATACACCTTTGATCTCATCAACAATACAAACTTTACATTTTTTTTGAAAAAAATAGCATTGACCACACATAATGAGACATCTCAATAAATATTATTAAGATATAGGTGTAACAAATGGTGTTGAGTAAATATCGAATTGGGGAAAATAATGACACTAATTAATCAATGAATGGTAACTCCACCAATATACAGATGTGAAAATTACCATTTTTAAAATAAAGTGAAAAATGGAATTTAAACTATTTTATGATATGAATATTTTCTTACAAATATTATCCATTTAATCCTAATATTATAGTAACTAATAGTTCAATTGATAAGAAATATTACAAGTTTCTAGAAAAAATATGCATCTCACATGATGAGATAGATAATCTAGAAGCAGTCAACTTTGAGCTATAAATAAGGGTTCCACTCAAATAGTGGAAAGCTATAATTGATGCAATTTGGATAAAATAACTTAGTTTAGAATATTCTCTCATGTTTGAAAATGATGATATTATTTTTAGCATGCATTAAAAAGAGATCCTAAATAGGTGGCTTGGACAATTTGGATGAAGGTTTCACATTGATTATTTGGGAGATCCTTTAAAGAAATCCTAAAATCCTAAAAATTCTCCTTTCTCTCTCTTTTGAATGATGACAATATGACTTCTAAACAATTGATTTATCATAGTTAAGACTTAGCATGATCTCATCACTTTATTTATCAATCACAAAATACTTGCTCTTAAAATTTCAATAGGTTGATATAAAGTGTCAAAAAAAAGGGTCCTTTGACATTTTCACACTCGTTTGGGTCCTCCTTGTGGATTTTGGCTTAATGTTACCTTGATTTAGTGTTGTAATGTGGATGACACATTCACATTAGGTCTTGGGTGCTTGTGAACTAATGGAATTTAATGGTGCCTTGAAAAAGTGTTGTGAAGTGTTGTAACACACTTTCACACTTTTCTAGGGTTTTATCAATTAACTAAGCATAATAAAAATAATTTTAATCATAATTAACATTAATATTGCCTTATTTAGAGTGTTGTAAAGTGTTGTAACACACTTTCACATTCCTCTAGGCTTGTCACTATTAATTGGGCTTTCTTATGCTTTAATTGGCCCTATTTTGCATCCACATGCCTCATTTATTGCATCTTTTTTAGGATAATCTTGACGCCAATTAGTAACCAATAATAATTTAGGTGTTTCTGGCTTATGTGGCCTAGATTTAGTGATCTGGGACTCATTCGCCACCTTGGGTGAATGAGTCCCACCTAGATTTTTTGGTCCCAAACCTGTTTTTATACCTTTCTAAGCACTTTTTTTTTGGTCCCACACATTATGCCAAATGGGACTCATTCTCCACCTTGGGAAAATGAGTCTCGTGTGACCAGAATTCAAATTTTTGATAGGATTTTGTCCTCCTAAATCTGATGTCATCTTTTAGTGTTGTAATTTCAGGAATTCTTGCATAATTAAGTATAAATGCAAGGTTCTTTTACTCATATTCTCACCTAGCATTCAAGAGATCACTTAGTGAGTTCACAAGAGAATTTGAGAATTCACAAGAGCATTCAAAGCATTTCAAGGGCAGATTATCAAGAATTCTACAGCATCTTCAAGTGTCATTCATCATGTCAGATTTCTTGCATCATGTTGTTTTAGAGCTAACAATTGTGGTGTAGGGTTTGTGATTCAAGCAAGAGCTTCATTCAAGATCTATCAACATCAAGCAAGATTCCAAATCTACATTCATTGGAGCCATTACTTACATTTTTTAGTACATAATTACAAGGGTTTGGTGAGGTGCAACATCATCTAAATTGTTAATTCACCATTCTCTTTACATATTTTATTTTTATTTCAAGGTTTAATTACCAACAAGGGGTTTGACCAAAGCAAACCCCTATTCACTAACCCCACAACATTTTTCCCTCTTCTTGTGTGTGATTTATAGAGCTAGGTTGTAGATTGGCTAAGAAGAAAAGTTGGAGAAAAGTTGTCAAAGTTGTCATCAAGCCTTGGAGAAGCTTGGAGAAATCCTATAGGTGGTATTTTGTAGTTTCAAATATGGAAACCAGACAAAAAGAGCAGAGCAAAACAAGAGGCACAGAATCCACTTCAGAATTTCTAGAAAAGAAGTAGACTGATTCACCACTATTAGCGAATGAGTCCCACTGTACAGGCCTGATCAAGATTTTTACAAATTCGGATACCCTTTTGGCTAAAACCTACTCCAGTGCATTTTCCCATAAATTGGACAGATTCTCCTAGCCTGGCATATGAGTCCCAATCAGCTTCAACAACAAAATTTTTAGTGATCCAAACCTCCACTCTGCCTTCTTCAGTTTTCTAGGTGCACACTTTCAATTTCATAGCTTTTCATTCAAGTTTGTTCATCTTTTTAGATCATTTAGCATTTGTTTGCATATCACATTGTGTTTTACATTTCATTATATTTTCCAAGTTTTCACTTAGTGGTGAACCCCTCATTATACATCATTCAATCCCTAGAATAGTCCCTTTGCAATATTTCAATCTCCTTTGCATTGAAATCTCAAGGATTTGTCCTTGAGTGAAAGGTAGGAAATGGTCTCTCTCCTTTTAGGTCCAAAACCCTAGAGGCGAAAGAGAGTACACCATTTTTGTCATTTCATTTTGTGAACCTGCATGTAGAGCATCATAATTCTGATTTGGAGTGCATTTACATCCTAGATTTAGCTTGCATTAGGTTTTGCATTGGTTAATTTGCATTCTAGGGTTTCAAAATTTACATTAGTGAAAAGCTCATTTAGCTTGCATTATTGCATTTAATCAGTAAAATTCTACATTTGCATCTCATTTTTGCATCATAAAACATAAAAAGCATAAAATTCAATTGAAAATTTTTCAAAAAAAATAGTACCTAGACTCATTCGCCACCTTGGGCGAATCAGTCCCTTTGTGTATTTTTCACTGCATTTTATGGCATTTACAGTTCAATTTTTGAGTTTTTGTTTGTTGTTTCTGCATTTCAATTTTACTTTCCAGAATTTCATTCTTATTAGTTTGCATTGCATTTGCATTCACCCTCCATTTAGTAGCCTTTGCATGAGTGTTTGGTGTCCTATTGCTAACACATTAGTGAGAAGAAGTTTGAGGCTCATGTCATCCCGCAATAGCACAATCGTTGTGGATCTTGGGTTATCTAGAGCTTCCACTCCTAGTATTGACACTAGTACACTAGGCATGGATAACACCCTTAGTAACTCTTTTCCTTCAAATAGCATGCAAGTTGAACCAAGGAATGATAGCATCTCATAAGACAACATAATTCACATTCATGAGGATCTAATAAAATTACAACATGAAATAAGCCTTGAAAACATTTCAACTACGACAATTCCTACAATAGAAAAAATTCACCGCATAATTGAAAGGGATGATGGCCTTGACCTCATGAAAAAAGTAGTTCAAATATTTGGAAAGCATTTTTCCTCAACCATTAGTTATCATTTACCCACAAGCAATGTTACAAGCCAAGGAGGAACTCAAATTCCTGCTCCCACAACAATAGCCTCAATCCCTACCTATACCACTCCCCAAATCACAACAAAAATACAACAAGTTAGTAATGTGATTCCTTCCATGGGTATTCTTGTTAGCATCCCTAGTTCCTATGTGGTATTGCAAGTTATATCTCCTATATTACCACCTATAAGCATTCCATTCACTTGTCCTATGACCACATACACTGCATCACCACTTTCACTTCCATATAATAACACAAGCAATGACCTTCTCATAACACAACTATTCCAAACTGTTTCATCCCTTCAAAAGAAAATTTCCACCATCAACCAAAATCAAAATGGCCCACCCACATACTATGTCAAAAGTAGTCCATTATCCTTGGAGATATTGCAAACACCAATGCCACAAGGTGTAGAGGTGCCTAGATTTGAGAAATATGGAGAGAAGGGAGATCCTTCTAACCATGTTAATGCCTACATTTCCTTATGTAGTGACTTCGTCCTCAACGATAAACTATCGGCAAAACTTTTCCGAAGTCCTTGAAAGACACTGCCTTGGAATGGTTCTCTTCTTTACTGAACAACTCAATTCGTCCATTCAACAAACTTGTTAAGGCATTTTTAAACCATTTCCAAGTGCACATGACTCCCAAGATGACCTTGGCTGACTTGATGAGATGTAAGAGAAATGTTAGGAATTAATGTTAGTGCTCACATGTATTAATGTGTGAATAAGTTGTAGTAGTAACAACTCATGTAATTAGTGTGGGTATTAGGTTTGTTAGTATGTTATGTGAGTATTACAAATTGTTAAAACAACTTGTATATTTAGGATTTGTTATAGAAGTTCCCTATAATATATATGGGAATCCTATATATGTAATAGCTTATTGGATGAAAATATGAAGAAGCAACTCGTATTATATTTGTTTTAATTATTCATGCTTCAGTCTCTGCCCATATTTCTAATATGGTATCAGAGCATATATATGCACGCTATATCCCCAAGAGACAGACAATGTCTGATTCCTTCTTCTATCATAACAAATGCTCTGCTACACAATACGATTTGGATCATCCCTCACCGCCTTCATCAAATGTTGCAGCACCTCCACCCACATCATGTTTGGAAACAGCGACACGACCACATCCAGATGGTGGAGGGAAACTAACGATGTTAAAGGATGTGCCACCAAAATACCCAACAATTTTCCGTGGAGATCCACCTGGTGAAAACTGGGTTCTTTCGTGAGAGGCACCCCGAGCTCCGCCAAATAGGCGTGCACCCGCTTTAAAGAATTGAAAGTTACACATTTTGTCCCTCAACGTAGGCTTACAAGTACTCTCCTTGAGATCTAATGCATCATAGAAACTTTGAAATATGAAATTCCATGACATATACCTATACAAGAAACAACCTAAGAAATCTAAAAAAATGCTAATATGATTCTTAACTACCTCAAAAGAATATCATTGACCTTTGTACTTGGCTTTGAAATATTTTTCTCTGTAGTAAGTCACTGGAAAGACAAGACCCTCTATTCGTAAGTAAAGTGGATTTTGAGGAAACCTGGTGGAGTGATAGTCATCTTCTTATCTTGCCAAAGCCTCATGTCGTATTTTTTTTTTGGAGCTATGGAATGGAATTATCAGCCACCAATCAATTCAAATCTATCTTGAATTAAGAATTCCTCTGCTTCCTGACAACGTTCAGAATAAGATATTTCCCTTCAATACACACCTCCTTGTCTACGCTAGAGAGAGAGATCCCTCGATGAAGACATATCTCCAACAAGAAGGACAGAAGATCAACATAAAGGCCAAAAATAGCTTGATCGCCAAATACGCAGGAGATTGCGAGTAGATCAATCACACATTGGGAAAAGCTAAACACTGGAAAGAAATGTTATCTAGGAAACTGGTAACCGTTCTGCCAGCTTGTTGATGTGCCCAACCATAGACTGTGTATGAGGCCGAAATTAGAGACTTTGAGATTGCGGTGGTAGACCAAAGCAATTAAAATACCCGGTGAAAGAGTATGATTATGTAGCAATAGTGGGAGTCGATCCTGTAACTTCAATCAATGTAATGCAACTATGTCTGGCACTTCTACGGTTTCCATACCTGCGTCTTCTCCAACAATGAATAGGAACAAAATCAAACTTTGCTCTGATACCATATTTCTAATACGCGCCCAACATTAGCCACAATGAATCCCAGACGATATCCGTTAGGGTGAGTAAACTTAAAGCGTGAAGTGTCCTCTGAGATTTTAAACGAAGGCAAATTAGTCTTCCACGGTTTAGACGTCGCGCGGTTGAGCCACACAAATCCCCTGTTTTTCCCTGATGCCACCACAGATCAACAAACTCTTTCTACCACTTCCACTTATCCACGTCTGAACCGTGGACGGCTAATTTGCCTCCATTTAAAATCTCAGAGGATACTTCACGCTTTCAATTTACTCACCCTAACGGATATCGTTTTGTGATTCATTGTGGCATAAATCCATTGTGAACTGATACCAACATTTTGTTATCCTTGTTATTGTATGTATTTGGATTGTTTTAATATGTGTGATTTATGTTATCCATTGTGATTTCTATTTTAATACATGTGATTTATGTTATCCATTATTTTAAAGAAATGATGTAATAAGGGGGAATGTTGGGTATTCCATCATTATCCACGTAGATATGTAGTTTTAATATTTGTTATTATATGTATTTAGATTATTTTAATATGTGTGATTTTTGTTATCCATTGTGAACTAATTTTGTGTGGTATAAAGGTTTGTTGGGAGTCAGAACCTTGGTTTTGAGGGGCTTAGATGGGTTGAATTGTTGTGTTTTATAAGATTTTTAGTATGCAGAAGAAAGGAGATCAGGAGGAAAGCTCGAGGGCAAGAACAAATGTGTGTGAAATGGTGAGGAAATTGTGTTGGAAGGGTAGCGGAGCTGTGGCGCTTGGGTGGGGTTTCTATGTGCTTTTTTTCGTGCTTTCTACGCATCCTTGTTAGCAGTCTTCTGACTGCTGGGCAACTCTTTTCATTAGCAGCCAAAGAGCTAGTAAATTTTCTACAACATAGACAATAAGGTCTTTTGGAAGGGCTATGAGTGGAAGTGCTATTGGTCTGGAGCATATTGTGTTCGGCATAGCGGCTTATGCTGATAAGTGGAAGTGGCAGAAAGAGTTTGTTGATCTGTGGTTGCAGCAGGGAAAAAATAGGGGATTTGTGTGGCTCGACCGCGCGACATCTGAACCGTGGCTAGAAAATTCGCCTCCATTTAAAATCTCATAGGACACTTCATTCTTTAAGTTTACTCACCCTAATGGATATCGTTTCGTGATTCGGATTTCATGAATTGTGTCAGAGACATTCCGGTTGGGGTTTCCGAATGTTCGGTGGTTCATCATGGGAGATGATGATACGATTTTTTTTACGAAGAATCTTGTTAAGGTTTTAGGTAAATATGATCATAATCTGTATTATTATATTAGCAGCAATTCGGAGGGCGCAAAGCATAATGCAATGCATTCTTTTGGAATGGCATATGGTGGAGGAGGAATATTATTTCTTCACAAGTGATGAAATGATCCTAGAAGCAACTCGTATTATATTGTTTTTAATTATTCATGCTTTAGTCTCTGCCCATATTTCTAATACAAAAGGAGGACGAAAAGATAATTGATTTTATCTCACACTACCAATCACTTTATTCCCAAATTGATGTCAAGGTCCCTGACCCACACCTTCAAAAGATGTTTATAGAAAACTTGCAAACTAAGATTCAAGATGAGTTGACCATGATGAAATTCCCCTCCTTCATGCACCTATGCACTACCCTTCATGATTATCAAAATTTGATTAGTAGTCAAGATACAAAGTCCACCTCTAGCTAAATTAAGAGATTTGAACCCGCAAATCAAAACAATTCCCAACCTTTTAGAAAAAAAAATAAAGGGTTCCTTCAATTCAACCTCCCTCAACAACCAGCTCAAAATGTCAACAACCAAGTAGTCGTTGTCAAAGCCACAGTGCCCTTTAGCTATGGAGATCCAAAAAGATAATTCACTCCCTTGCTCGATACCCTTCATAACACAATGTCCCAAATTTTAGAACAACAAATGATTACCTTTCCACCCATCAAAACACTTGACCCTAATAAGCCTTTACCCCTGAAATTTAAATCAAATGCTTATTGCTACTATCATCAACAAAATGGACATGACACAAAACATTGCAAGCATCTTAAACATCATATGCAAGACCTCATTGATTCTGGTCATCTATCCATTGGAGGTGTTAGTAATCAAGGCAATAAGGTTTTTGCCCCTCCGAACCAAAACTTGCAAATTTTCACCAACCCAATGCCGAAACATAATATTTCATTTGTCAAAGCCAACAAAACTACAAAGAATGATGTGATGAATGTTGATACAGATGATGAAAACAATGATTTTGTTCTAAATAATGCTATCAATGTCAATCCTATGGATGAAATGTTAGGGGCGATAGACGTCATCCCTCATAAGGGTTGACCCAAGAGTCCTCTTGACATCGCTTTCTCCTCTAAGGTCATACTTAAACATTTACCCAATGGTCCTCTCTACATAGCCATTCGTATCTATGACAAGCCCAGTAATGGGATACTAATAGATCTTTCTTGTGGAGAGAATGTAATCACCAAGGAATTTCTACTTTTGCATGAACTCTATCAAGATCAATATAATAGACCGAAATCATATATCAAGACACATAATGGTTTTGTGTGCCCTACGATCAAATTGATCACCCTACCATTTCAAATAGGACAAAAACATTATATGTCACATTCTCCATCATCCCACAATCAAACCAATTTTGTGTGAAGCTAGGCCACCCATGGATTTTCTCCATGAAAGTTGTCCCTTCGGTTGTGCATAAATGCTTAAATTTTCCCTTTGACAATGAGATATTCACTGTTCACCATAGCGGCTTTAATCCCTTGTCATCTAAAGGAAACTTTTCCCTAGATTCCTTTTGGACCAATCCCATGGAACCTATAAATCCAAGAGAAGACTTCTTTTTCTTGTCTTATCAAAATTTCAAGGCAAAGAAGATAGCAAAACTATCTCTCCAAAACATGTCCTCGTCCACCTCTGGACCTCCCATCCTAGACGAAACCATGCTTCAACCTAAACAAGAACCAAACAACCAAGACCAACCAAAAATAGAAACTTCACCTACATCCTCCAAAAGGCCAAGAGACAATGAAAACAACCCCATCACACCTCCTAGAATAAAACAAGTTTACAAAGACAAAGAGAAAGTGGATGAACAACCTCCTATGGTTCCTTCCATTCCTCCCCTTAGGGAAGAAAAGAAACCTATGGTTGATCAACCCGCTCCTACACAAACAAAACTTGAAAACAAAACCAAAAGAAATAGAGGTGTTAGAGAGCGTAGGCAAAGACGTCGTGCCCTTGCTCACAAGTTACATGAAGAATTAAACAAAGAAAATCAAGATCTGAACTTGACTGAAGCAATGCATGATGACCCCCCTCCTCAACAGAAATAAAACAACCCAATGCAAAAATCACAAGAGTTGAACTCTTCAATGGACATTATCATTAGACCTCCTATTGTGGTTAACCTGGATGATGATGGTGAGATCGCTAAAATCGATGAAGAGGTGCATAATGAATTGAACACATTGTTTTTCTCTTTTGTGAGCTTAAACAAAAAATATCCTATAAAGAGTGTTGAACCTGGTGCTTCTCCTAGTTTGGCACTTGCCCTTTTCCCTTTGGCTAGTTTCTCGCCTTCAGTATACACAGAACATGATTGGGAGGTGGATGACTTGCTCATAAGTTGACTCGCATTTTCCCTACTAGTCTTTTGTATTTTCTTTTTCTTTTTCTTTTGTGTGATTTCATTTGTGTAATGTGATCCCCTGTGATGTTATGTTTGATGTTCTCTCTCTCTTTGTGGCATTCCTCTATTTATATCTTCATTCTTCTCTATGTCGTGCATCGCTTTTTCTTTTCATATTTATCTTTTTCTTGTGTTTTCCTTTTGGGGATGACGCAAGGCATCGAGACATTCATGTCTCCTTCATGTTGACCCAAAAAAATTTCCCTTTTATTTTCATTTGTCTTGTGTTTTCCTTTTGGGGATGACGCAAGGCATTAAGACACCCTATGTCTCTTCCATGTTGACCAAAAAAAAAAAGCAGCTCTCTTTGTGTCATTCTTCCAGTTCTATGTGTATTTGGGGGATGATGACAGTTCCAAGCTCTCTAAAAATCATTGCAGTAAAGAACATACTGACCCCAAATCCATAGATCCCTTATGTGTTTGGTGTTTTCATTTTTGGGGAAACCCCTTTCTTTTCTTTTTCTCTAGCATGTGATGTAGCTTTACTCGGAAACATATGACTTAGCATAGGGCTTTCCAAGTTGGCTCTCATGCCTTCTTTCTTGTTAGCGTTTTTCATTTGCTACTTTAAAGTAATTTCTCACAATATTGTGTTTAGAAATTTCAAGTGGGGGCATACATTGGCTTTATTCTTTTGCATTTTTCCTTTTCCTGGTTCTTTGTTTAGCCTTCTTACTTCATACAATGTGTTTGCCGCTTTGTGGATGACATTGGGTGTGATGTCCTTCAAGAGCAAGATCTCTCTTAGCATATTACATTCCTCTTAGTGGCTTGATGCAACACACTGCATCCCCTAGGTTGTGAATTTTCTATTATTTGATTGGTCCTCTCTTGGAGAAATTAGGCACAATGTTCACTAAGTTAAAGACCTCACATGAACTAAGAAAGACTCTTTTGAACATTCTTTGCATGTTGCATTTGGCATTTGTTTTTATATGGCCACCTTCCATAACACATCTTGCTTTTCTATGGAGCCATCATGTTTGTTCTTGAGCTCCAATCATACAAAGTTTTGCTTGCCTCATGAAGCTCAAAAAATTATTTTTGTATGGCACCTTATTAAAGTTATCACGAGGTATAACTTTGGTATGGTTGAGAAGGAAGCCCAATCTAAGGCATGACTTTCCCCATAGCCACTTGCATTTGTTTGAGTGCATACCAGCCATGAGTGTATGTTTTTCACCTTTTAGGACTTCTCACCTGGCGGACAGCCAAGAGTCCCGTCACCTCAAAGTGAGTATACATTTTTCGAACAAACAACCTAGATCTGATCCACATTGTGTTGGAAAAATAGTCAAAGCTTGATCCACCTTTTTTTTTCTTTTTTTTTTCTTATTTCTTCCAGTTATTGGCATTGCATGATCGTGTATCTTGTCTTGCTACATATTATGCACCATTGTGTGTGTCCTCTTGTGCTTATGTCAGTTTGACTTAGAATCTTGGATCCTAGGGGCTTAGCAACCTCCTTTGATCTTTTTCATCCTTTTTCATCCACATTGGTATGTTTGGACCCCTCTTGAATGTCTACTTTAGTATGAGTTTGAAGCACATTCATCCTCTCACTAAAGTGGGGGCTAAATGTAGTGTCAAAAAAAGGGTCCTTTGACATTTTTCACATGCGTTTGGGTCCTCCTTATGGATTTTGGCTTAATGTTTCCTTGATTTAGTGTTGTAATGTGGATGACACATTCACATTAGGGCTTGGGCCCTTGTGAACTAATGGAATTTAATGGTGCCTTGCAAAAGTGTTGTGAAGTGTTGTAGCACACTTTCACACTTTTCTAGTGTTTTATCAATTAACTAAGCATAATAAACATAATTTTAATCATAATTAACATTAATCTTGCCTTATTTGGAGTGTTGTAAAGTGTTGTAACACACTTTCACATTCCTCTAGGCTTGTCATTAATAATTGGGCTTTCTTATGCTTTAATTGGCCCTATTTTACATCCATGAGCCTCACTTATTGCATATTTTTAGGATAATCCTGACACCAATCAGTAACCAATCATAATTCAGGTGTTTCTGGCTTGTGCGGCCCAATTTAGTGATATGGGACTCATTCACCACCTTGGGAGAATGAGTCCCACCTAGATTTTTTGGTCCCAAACCTATTTTTATACCTTTTTAAGCACTTTTTATTTTTGGTCGCACACATTATGCCAAATGGGACTCATTCGCCACCTTGGGCGAATGAGTCCCGTGTGACCAAAATTCAAATTTTTGGGGGGATTTTTTCCTCCTAGATCTTATGTCAGCTTGTAGTGTTGTAATTTTAGGAATTCTTGCATAATTAAGTATAATTAAAAAGTTCTTTCACTCATATTCTCACCTAGCATTCAAGAGATCACTTAGTGAGTTCACAAGAGCATTTAAGGCATTTCAAGGGTAGATTATCAAGCATTCTATAGCATCTTCAAGTGTCATTCATCATGTCAAAGATTGCTTGCATCATGCTTTTTTAGAGCCAACAATTGTGGTGTAGGGTTTGTGATGCAAGCAAGAGCTTCATTCAAGATCTATCAACATCAAGAAAGATTCCAAGTCTATATCCATTGGAGCCATTACTTAAATACTTGCAGCACTAAATTTCAAGGGT
Organism: Sequoia sempervirens; assembly: GCA_007258455.2. NCBI lineage: Eukaryota > Viridiplantae > Streptophyta > Pinopsida > Cupressales > Cupressaceae > Sequoia > Sequoia sempervirens. The sequence goes on along the minus strand of VDFB02147707.1, from coordinate 72,660 downwards.
TTGGTGAGTTTCAACATCATCTTTTGTTAATTCACCATTCTCTTTACATATTTTCTTTCTATTTCAAGGTTTAATTACCAACAAGGGGTTTGACCAAGGCAAACCCCTATTCACTAACCCCACAACATTTTTCCCTCTTCTTTTATGTGATTTGCAAAGCTAGGTTGTAGATTGGCCAAGAAGCAAAGTTGGAGAAAAGTTGTCGAGTCCCTAAAAGTTTTCAAAGTTGTCATCAAGCCTTGGAGAAGCTTGGAGAAAGCCTACAGGTGGTATTTTGTAGTTTTAGATCTAGAAACCAGTCAAAAAGAGCAGAGTAGACCGAGAGGCACAGAATCCACTTCATAATTTCTAGAAAAGAAGAAGTGGACCAATTCACCACTATTGGAAAATGCGTCCCACTGTATAGGCCTGATCAAGATTTTTACAGATCTGGATACCCTTTTGGCTGAAACCTGCTCTAGTGCATTTTCCTAGAAATTGGAGTGATTCGCCCATCCTGGCGTATGAGTCCCAATTAGCTTCAATAGCAAAATTTTCAGTGATCCAGACCTCCACTCTACCTTCTTCAGTTTGCAGGTGCACACTTTCAGTTTCATAGCTTTTCATTACAGTTTGTTCATCTTTTTAGGTCATTAAGCATTTATTTGCATATCACATTGGGTTATGCATTTCATTATATTTTCCTAGTTTTGAACTTGGTGGTGAACCACTTATTATACATCATTCAATCCCTAGAACAGTCCCTTTGCAATATTTCAATCTCCTTTTTATTAAAATCTCAAAGGCTTGTTCTTGAGTGAAAGGTAGGAAATGGTCTCTCCTTTTAGGTCTAAAACCCTAGAAGCAAAAGAGAGTACACCAATTCTATCATTTCAATTTGAAAATTCATTCGAACCAAGACTACTAAGCATTAATTAGACTATTTTTGTATGAAGAACCAAGTTCCATATTGGTGTATGAATAAGATACCCTCCAAAAATAAGGCATTTCTATTTTAAATAGCTTTTTATTTTTCATGTGACAAAATAGCTTTATCCTTTTGTGAAAAGATAGGATTAGTTTTAAAAGACGTGTCATATCTTAAAATTAATACTAGGTGTTTCTATTTTAAGTAACTTTTTCTTTTCTTTGTGGAAAAATAACTTTGTTCTTTTATGAAAAAGATCTGATTTTTGTAAAACGGGCACTGTATATGAAAATAGCCAAGTCGACCTAGAATAGAGACTTAGTTTTTATTATTTACTCTTAATGACCATTGTGCATGCCCTTTAAAAAACACATTTTCCCTTGAAGCGCATATAGTATCTTTGAGCTTCTTAATAAACATGATAGACATAATAAATGTCACTGAGTAAATGACAAATTAGAGAAAATAATAGCATTAAATACTTGATGATTAATACCTGCAACAATATGTAGGTGTGAGAATTGTCATTGATGGATATAAGTTAAAAAGACTTATTTATTCTATTTATAAATAGTTGTATGAAGATAACTAAATAAATTTACAAGGCTTCTACCTTGACTACAATTTCATGTATGGCATGTAGACTTTATTATAAACTATCTTGTCCACTAATACTAATATTACAACATGTGATTTTCAATATAACCCAATGAAGGAGAGAAAAGCCGTTTTGCTCAAACCTATCCGCAGCTTAGGATTCTGCTCTGGGGCATCCTCGGGCTCCCGTGGAGGAGGCTCGGTCCTCCTCCACGTTTCTGAACCATCCCTTTGCTGTGGGCGAGCGGGTGTGTCCTTAGTCCCGGCCTGGTGGTGGCCACGGGCTCCTCCCGTCGAGTTTTCTTTCCAGTAGTGCCGAGGTATGTGGGTGATCGCGTCCGGGGTTTATGTCCACAATGAAAGGGAATATGGTTCCCCCGGCGGATCCCCTCTCCGGTGCGGCTTCCGGCGGTCCCTCTAAGTCCTTCAGAGATATTGTAGCGGGCGAGCGGGAGTGTTTGCCGCAGGGTGCAAAATTCATTGCTGATTGGGCTGCTCCGCTGGCAGAGGATGGTGAGGAGAAACAAGGTAAGCAACCGTTTTCTCCTCCTTTGAAATCTGTTCTGGTTCCGAATTCAGAATTGGATAAAGCTATTACTGAGGAAGATGTGAGGCTCTCTAAAACTGCTATATTCTTTGCGGCCGTTGACCTGGATAGGGTCCCGGCTAGGAAATATTTGGAGGAGTGGTTCAAAAATGTATGGGAAAAGAAATTAGGGTTGCATTTTTATTACTGTAGAATGGTGCAAAAAGGACTATACGTAGTTTTCTTTAACAACCCTAAAATCCAGCAGGAAGTAGTTAGTAGGGAATTTTGGACAGTTGGGAAGACTACTTTTCGAGCCCTGGCCTGGTGTCCAGAGGCTCTGAATGAGGAAGTTCTGGCCTTGTCCTCTCCCCGGTGGTTAGTTGTCAAGAATGTTCCCCCGCGGCTCTAGGAAATTTGTCCCTCTTTTGCTTGAGCCCTATGGCAAGGTGCTAAGATCAGGATGAGACCAAATCGCCTCTTCCCCACTCGGATGCGAGGGTTTTGGTCTCCATAAACCCGGGGCTAGATATTCCGCAGATCCTGGAAATTAAACTAAAATCTGGCACCATTAACTGTATGGTGGAAACTCTAGGAGGCCTCAATGCTTGTTATCTCTGCCACAGAGAAGGTCATATTAGAAGGAATTGTCCGATGATTAAAAGCAAGATTAATAAAATGAAAGGGTATAGAGATAATAAGAACAGTATGCAGGTTCCGCCAGAATGTGGTGGTGATCGTAACCTTTCGGGGAGGCAAAGGAAGGTTGTTCTCCCCCCGGAAATGATTATCAGAAGGATTTGGCCACCTCTGTCAATAAGGCTGAAAGCAATAATGCGGATACTTTGAACCCTATTTGTCAGGAGTTGGAAAATGTTGTGAATAATAAGGGAGAAGAGGGGGGGGATATGTCTTTGGACATGAATTGTTTTCCACCTCTTTGTTCAAATGAGTCGAATAAAGCTGCTCTCCATGGCAAGCTCAATGCACAACAACTGGCCCTTCAGAAAATAAGACAAATAAGGAAACCGGGGGTTAATGATACTGTCACAGTAAATGAGATTTATTCTTCTAAAGACAAATTTTTCAGAGATATAAAACTTTCTGAATCAACAAAAGATTTTCAGTTAATTAAGGAGCATAAGAATGATGGGGATCTGAACTCTAATTTGGGTGGGGTCTGTTTCACTCAAGCTGCTAATATTTCTGCAGCTTTATGCCCTAACAAGGAAATAAGCCTGGAGGTGGATATCCACCCTAAGGGAAATGGGTTTGTTTCAAAATCACCTCTTGACTCCAGTAAACTGAACTTGAACTCTGAATTCTATAATGAGAATGAGATTCGATCTAATTTGGCACTTGTTTCTACTAGCCTCCTTGATGGATTGGCCAGTACGGATGGTTTTGCTTCTCAATCTGGCATAGACTCTGCAGATGACATAGGATTTTCTCTACTAGGGAAACCACTGATGGGGAGGGGATGCCCATTGAGGTGCTTGTTAAAAAAACCAGAAGGTACAGAAAGAAGAAATGTCTGGATGGCACCAATCTGCAGAATGTTAATGATGGTAATCCCCTTTTGAAGGACAAAAGAAAGAAGCTTAGTGGAGTGCTCCTTCCACCTAATGCTAAGAGAATCGAGGCAGAGAATAAACTGCCTAAGTGCTTTGATAATTTCAGAACTGATAAGGGTACTTCCTCCACTGAACATAAAGATGGAACTTAACTGTTTATCTTGGAATGTAAGGGGCCTTGAGTCCCCTGATAGAAAACACCTTGTCAGGAGGTTGGTTACCCAGAAAAAGAGAATAGATTTTTTACTTCTCCAAGAAGTCAAGTCTGTTGGTTTTGCCCTTGAAACCAGCCTGAAGGTAATTTGGAAAGATGCTTCTCAGTTTGTGACCAACCATGAACAGGGAAAGGGTGGGGCTGCCATTATGATGGCTAACAATTGGAGTTAGTGTGTGATCCACTCTGGTGTTTCTCCCTGCAACAGGGCAGTTTGGGCTATTGTAAAAAAGAATGAAGTATGCTTTGGTATCTGCTCGATCTATGCTCCTAATGACTACAGAGATAGGGTTATGCTGTGGAAGTGGATGTTTAATCTCCAGGATATCCCTTGGATTCTTGGAGGGGATTTTAATTTTGTGGAAAGGGAAGAGGACAAAAGTGGTGGGGTTGGTCATGTGTGGAAAGAATATGAGAAATTTCATTGGTCTAGACTTAAGTGTAAATTAAATCTTGAAGATCCCATTGAAGGTCAAAAAAAGGCTTGCAAAGACATATGGTTTACCTGGTCCAATTTCCAAAAAAGTGGGAGGAGGGTGCTCTGCAGACTGGATAGATTTTATATAAACAAAGCTTTCTTTTCTACTGCCCTCCTTAAGGAGGGTTGTAAAGTGGAGGTTACTCCATTCTCACTCTCTGATCACCACCCAATAAGAGCAAAATTTGTGTTTAAGAATGGTGCTGCCTCTAATGTTGATCCCAGAGTTGGATTTTCTCTTAATTCCAGCCTTCTTAAAGATGATGACTGTAAATGTGCCATAACCTCTCTTAGAGCCATTAACAAATGGCTGCATAGATCCCTTCCTCCCATAGAGAGCTGGGAGTTGAATGTGCAAGGCTGGAGGATTCTTTTCCAGACCATTGGAAGGAAAAAGGCAAAGGATAGAAGGAGACAGGAGAATTGTCTGCAGGACACTCTTTACGAGGCAGAACTGGAAGTGCAAAATTGCCCTAATGATAGTTCCCGGGTGGATAACCTCACTGTGGCCCGAGATAATCTCAGGAGGTTTCAGACTTTCAAGGTCAAGGGTCTGAAAGTTAGAGCCAAGATGAATTGGTTGGAGAATGGTGATAAGGGTTCAAAAATTTTCTTCAGATACTTGAAGGAGAAGCAGGCTAGAGAATCAATTGATCAAATTAATGCTGATGGTAACATCCTTGTGAACCAGGAGAAATAAGAGAACAATTTTTTATCTTCTACCAGAATCTTTTCAAGTCTGAAGGGGGTAATGAGTCTTGCTCTCGTGCTAGAGACTATATTAAAGAGATTTTGCCTAGTCGGATTGGTAATGAGGCAGCCCTTGAATTGAGCAAAGAAATTTCTAAGGAGGAGATAAGGAGATCTATTCTCTCCCTAAAAAATGATAAATCTCCTGGACCTGATGGCTTATCTGCAGAATTTTACAAATCTTTCATTGATTGGGCTTGTGATGATCTGTACATGGTCTATAAAGATGCCTTTGAAAGAGGATCCCTCGGTAAAAACATTAACAGAGGAATTATCAAGTTGATTCCTAAAGAGGGAGACATAACCCTTGTTAAGAATTGGAGACCAATTACTCTCTTGAATGTCTCATATAAAATTTTGGCAAAAGTTTTGGCTGATAGGGTGGCAAGTATTCTACCTACCATCATTAATTCAACTCAAACTGGCTTCATTAAGGGGAGGTACATCTTAGAAAATCTGGTGACAAGTTGGGAAGCCATGAATTGGGCTAGGAATTCTGGGCAGGATGCTGCTATGTTCCTACTTGATTTTGAGAAAGCTTACGACATAATTGAATGGGACTTTGTCTTTTTGGTCCTTGATGCATTTGGTTTTCCAGGTGTGTTTTGTTCTATGGTTAAGACTCTATTCCAAGATGCTTCTGCTCAAGTGGATGTTAATGGAATTCTCTCTCAGGAAATTATTTTGGGGAGGTCAATAAGGCAAGGATGCCCCCTTGCTCCAGCTCTGTTTGTCATTGCTTCTGATGCCCTTCATTATATTTTGAGGGATAGATCTTTGGCCCCTGGGGTAAGTGGTATCAGGTTACCAGACTCCAATGAACTTCTCAATCTGCAGTTTGCGGATGACACGGCTATTTTTGTTCAGATTGATGAGGATAACTTTGTAACTCTTATGAAGAAACTTGAGTTGTTTTGCTCTGCTTCAGGGGCTAAAATTGCCCCTACTAAATCTTACCTTCTTGGGTGGAAAGACAAGCCTCCTGATTGGGTGTGCAGATATGGTATCCAATGGGGTGGTCCTCATAGATTGGTGAGATACCTTGGTATCCCATTTGCTATCGAACCTAATTTGAAAGATATGTGGTGCTGGATCAGAGATAAGATTGAGAGTAAATTAGTCAAATGGAATAAGAATTACCTCTCCTTTGCTGGAAGGTTTCAGATCTGTCAGAAAATCTTGTCTTCTTATAGCATCTACTTTGCCTCTGTTTGGTTTTTTTGTTCTTATCAAATCAATGCAATTCAGAAGAGGATTAGAGGATTTTTATGGTCTGATGGTAAGGGGAGGAAGAAGAAGCATTCTGTCAAATGGGAATGGTGTACTATCTCCAGGATGAGAGGTGGGTTGGGGCTTAAGGATCTAAGGATCCAAGGTATTGCTTTGGCCTCTAAGTGGGTGGTTGGGGCTTTGGATGGGGAGGAACCATGGAAGGTGCTAGTGAGATATAATATTGCTAATGCTGTGCCTAAGCATGCTAAATTCTGGAAATTCCTCCCCTTCAGTGATATTCTTTGCTGTGAAATGTCTATGTCACCTGCAGGGTCTAATGTTTTTAAAACTTTGTGGAAGGCTTGGGAAATTGTTAAGAAGCTCCTTTCCAACTGTCAATTCACCAAGGGGGATAATAGGATAATTTTTGCCAACAGATCTATCTGGTGGAACCTCAAACGTAAAGGGAAGCATTTGGCCCTTTTACAGGGATGCTCTGCTAAAGGCTGGGCGCTTAAAGGTATCCTTTGCTTTAAGGATATATTAATTAATGGTAATTTGAAGGATTGGACTACCCTTAGCTCTGAGTTCAACATTCCTCAAAGCAACTGGAGAACTTTCACGATGTTGAGAGAGGCCTGTGGTCATCTCAAGTTCCCGGTTAAAGTTATAAATGATCCTCTCCATTATACAGACTTTGTGTGGCAAAATGGTAATAAAATAATGAATGTTAAAACTAAGGATATTTATTCTATGCTTACTGAGCAGGTTGATATTACTGAACATATGAATAAAGTCTGGCAAATGGAATTGAGTAAGGATCATTGGCATAGAATATTTTTGCAAAATTGGCAGAAGGAACTTGAGGCCAAAAAGGCCTGCTTCAGATGGCTTCTGCTTCTGCAAAAGCTCCCCTATAAAGCTAGCCCAGAGGGTCTTGAGATGTGCTCTTTGTGCAGGAAACCTGAAACCCTGTCTCATATCTTCTTTGACTGCATTTTTTCCAAAGAAATCTGGAATATGTTTTGCTTTTCCCATAATATCTAGAGATGTAATGATGGTCTAAGCTCTATGAATTTGCTCTGTCTTCAAAATATCAAGTTAAGTAAAACTGGTGCTTTATTCTGGCATATCCTTTCTACTGAGATTTTATGGACAATTTGGAAATCCCGGAATGAGGACCGATTTCAAGGTAGAAGAAGGTTGCTTACTGAGTCTTACAAGGGATATTCTACAATATTGCTATGCAGGTATTCATTACTATGGAGCAGTCAAAAGATAAGTTCCAGAAATACTTGGTGTGCAGGGACCCTTCAGTTAAATTCATGGATGCCAGATCTGGTCATGTGTGGCAGGATACCTACCTGGGTCCTGAGGCTTTTTTGAGTGCCTTGCAGGCATTCAGAGATGAACTCAAAGATGGCAGATAGCTAATCATGGTCTGTACAAGGGTAAAAAATTGGACAGTGTTCTGGTGGAGCAGCAGACGAATGGTGTTCCTGACTTTTCAGCTGAAGAGATCAATGCAGCACAGGCTCAGATGGTTCCCAGTGACGTTGTTTACCCTGTTCAGCAAGGTCACGATGGCTTTGGGTGGATGCAGGACCCATTGGATTTCAGTGAAGAAATTTAGATAGTGTTGTGTGCACTGTCAAGACCTCCTTTTTCAAGTTGCCATCTCTTAATCATGCATCTGATGGTTGGGTTTTGTGGCTGAATTTTATGGGCCTCTTTGGCGTTCAGTCAAGACAACAATGGTGCTCCATGGTTCCATTTGACATATTCGCCAGACTTCTCTATATCCTTTTTGGCATGATGCTAATTTATGCTGTCCAGTTCTGACTGATATTCTCTGATTTTATTTTATATTGTCTATCTGGTTTTTGCTGCAGGCCTATTCCGATCTGTCTTTATTTTGAAGTTGATCCTTGGTGATCTTTTGTATGGGATAGATTAGGAGGTGGTGCTTTTGCTGCTATTTTGTGGGATGGTCCATTGGACCTGGGGGCTCCACTTTTGTACTGGTTCGAGGGCTGGATTTCTGATCTGCAGTTGAAATTACTGCTCCATCGCTGCTCCATTGATCTGTATCTTTTGATCTCTCTATATTTAATATAAAAATATAACTACAATCAAAACTATTACAATTATCCATAAAAAGCTCACACCTCTTGCATGAGATAGACAATCTAAAAAAAGGGTTAAAAGCATGCATTCACTCATGGTTCTTTGTGTATGGGTCCTATAAGATGTGTAATGCATGTTCTTTTGTAGATGCATATTACATTATGGGAACTTTACATGTATATTTCTTGAAGATTTTTTCATTCATAATATTTACCTTGGATGATTATGTGGGATAATTAAATTTGAATTGTTGATACATTCAAATACAACATTGTGTGCATCTCAAAGTTCTTAAAAATCTTAGTTTTCTTCATAACCATCCATATTTTAGTTGATAATGTTTCAATTTGTCAAAATAAATTGGTACTACTACCTTCTTAAGGCCATATTCCCATATATTATTTATAAGGGATTTTTATTTTATTTTTTACTAGGTGTAGAAACCAAATCCTTGCTCAAGTAGCTAATGGTAGCATGCCACCCATTAGGTTTAAAATATCCTTGAAATTTTTCTTTTTTTTTGTTTTTCTCTTTTCTTAGCTCCTTTGTAATTTTCTTTGACAACATCATGAATATTTAAAGCTCTCATAAATTATGTACATCATTGATATATTAGATCTTATAATAGAGGAAACCTTGTGTATAGATCAGTACCATTATTTAGTAATAGTTTGATTGATCAAATAATTGGGTTAGAGATAGAGAAATCAAGGACTGAACATCAAAATGAAAAATGAACAAAATTAAAATATGCCTCCTTTGATAGAATGATTTTACATTCTAAAGACGGTTCTACTTCCATATTATTCAAAAGAAATAAAATTTATTTTGGATCTCATCGATTGGGATAATGTTGAACCATTTCTTGACTTGACAAGGAAATGTTTAAAGAAATGAAGTAAATATTTTGAATTATAATTAATGTCTTATAACTAGATTGATAATATATGAATTTATCATACTCGTGATTAATATACTCTTCCTACAAATATTGATATAAATAAGAAAAAAATGTTGTTTTCCTTCATGCATCAACTTATAATTCAAACACAAAATAGCTTGAATGATGAAAGAATTGAAGATAAACATTTTTTTTTAAAAACATAAAGAACAAATAAAATAGTAAAATTCCAATGAACAAAAAGTGAATAAACATAAGTCTTGGCCCAATGTTTTAGTTTGTACTCGATTAAAATTTAAATTTAATATGAAATTGGGAGGTGTAAATCCTTAAAATTTGAACCCAACATAGAATGACCTGAAAGAGAGAAGTAGAATCTAGTACAAACCCATTGACCCTTATGCATGTCTAAGCTTTCTCCATCATAAAGAAACATTTTGTTAGCTAAGAGGAATTTATCAATAGAACGTGCTTTTAGAAAAATTATAATGATAAAACAAAGTGGATGGAAAGAGAGAAGTTAATTGAAATTTGTTGCAAGTTGTTTCAAATGCATTGTCATCCCATAAATCAAATGGTTCAATATTAAATAGAAAACCAAGCAGGTTGTTTCTTTTTTTTCTCTTTTCTTAGCTCCTTTATAGTTGTCTTTGATGGCATCATAAATGTTTAAAGATCTCATGAATTATACACCTCATTGATATATTAGATCTGATAATAGAGGAAATCGTGTGTGTATAGATGGGTCTCAAGATTGAGTAACTGTTTGATTGATAAAATAATTAGGTTAGAGATAGAGAAATCAAAGAGGATCGAACATTAAAATGAACAATCAAAAAATTTGAAATATGCCTCCTTTGAATGTTGATTCAAAGTGAAAAAGAGATAATCCTAGTTAATCTAATTGGATCTAGGATCACTTTTCCTACTCAACAGGGGTAACAACGCAAAATAAAACTAGAGGCAATAGGATTCCCTATGTCACAATCAATTTTATATCCATAGACTCAAGATCTTTAAATAACCTTACTCTATTTTGTTGAACCTAGTAAAGAATATTATTGGTTAGGAATGGCTAGCAAATAATGACACAATTTATACACCCACAATGATAATTGCAAAAAAATTCAGATAAATTAGTAAGTGTAGTTCCATAAAATGAAGTTAGATAATGATTCAGGTTATTTCTTCTCCTTCTAAAGAATATTTTGGTAGAAGGTGAAATTGAGGAGGATGTAGAGGATTTGAACAAGATGATAAAGAGATGAATGAAATAAATAAAATGAAGGAGAGCTAAGAGATTTAAATTTAAATAAAGTTGTACTCACTACCTTTTGCTAGGATCTCCATACAATTATAAAACATTTGCTTATGTCCCATAACGAAGGGACCCTTTAAGTTTCTAATATATTTATTCTTTATAAGATCGTTTAAGGAAGAGGTGGTGGGGGCTACAAACCTCAAGGAGATTATACATGGTCTTAAGTTTGATGGGATCAATATGACCCTATAATGCCACTTACAAAATTCCTAATATTTTCTAAGTCTCTAGATGACTTTCCTATATTTTTGAGTACTTTAGCACTCTCACAAATTATTGATCATAATTTAGATAAACTATTAATATTGTTCCCAAATATTTTTTACCTTTTAAATTATTTCCAATACTCCTTGAAATTTTAAAGAGGTTTTCAATATTTCATTCCACACTTACATGGTTTTAAAAACTTCTCAAAGTCCTGACCCAAAGGAATAAAACAAGAAATACAAAAATATTTGGTAAATTTTTAAGAAAAAATCATCATTTCTAGTGGTTATAAAAACCACATTGGGAACTAAAAATGTTTTCAAAATCTTACAAAGGTCCAACAAGCCTTTAAATGTTGAAATTAAAGAAAAGTTCCAAAATAAAGGATTTTTTAATAACTCATCAAATGCTAACAAACAAACCATAATATTCTCGAAGAAAATAATTCAAAGGAAAGCTTTCTCAACATATAAATTATAAGTGTCTCCTAATATTTTTATGATGGAAATTTTGGGGTGGTATCCTATTCCTAGCAGAATAGGTGTCTAAGGTGTCTACAAAATCAATATATATTAGATCTGATAATAGAGGAAACCTTGTGTGTATAGATGGGTCCCATTATTGAGTAACGATTTGACTGATCAAATAATTGGGTTAGAGATATAGAAATCCAGGAGGATCAAACATCAAAATGAACAATCAAAAAATTTGAAATATGCCTCCTTTGATAGGATTATTGCACACTCCAAAGAGGGTTCTGTTTCCATATTATTCAAACGAAATAAAATGAGTGTTCGATCTCATCAATTGAGATAATTATTAAACATTTCTTGACTTGACAAAGAAATGTTTGAAGAGATGAACAAAAGATTTTTAATTGCAATTGGTGTCTTCTAACTAGATAATATATAAATTTATCACACCTGTGATTAATATACTCTTCCTACAAATATCGATAAAAACAAAAAGAAAAAAATATTGTTTTTCTTCATACATCAACTTATAATTCAAACACAAAATAACTTGAATGATGAAAGAATTGAAGATAATAATTTTTAAAAAACATAAAGAACAAATAAAATAGTAAAATTTCAATGAACAAAAAGTGAATAAACATACTTAGTCTTGGCCTGGCAATGTTTTAGTTTGTACTGGATTGAAATTTAAATTTAATATGAAAGTGGGATGAGTAAATCCTTAAAATCTAAACCAACACAGAATCACCCAGAAAGAGATGTAGAATCTACTGGAATGTGAAATCAATTAGGACTCTTCTTTTGTATGTGTCATACATATAGTTGTGTGAGTCATACTTCTATATTTAGTAAGTTGTCTCCAACTAGGACTCTTCAATGTCAATTGTGTTGACTTGATAAATTATTAAGTGATTCATAGTAGAATCAATTTGGACTCTATGTGTGTCAACCTTGTAGATGATTGAGAGCCACATATAGGCTTAGTCAATAATATGACTATAGTGGTGGCATTGGAAGGGTTAGAGGTGGCAAGTTTGAGAACTTAATTATAGCATTAAAGTTTCTCAAATTTGTATATAAATAGAGTTGCTTTCCCTCTTTTGAAAACAAGAATGTGAGATCAAATTTGAGATTGAACATGTAACTTTTTAATTCCTGAGAATCAATACAAAAGATATTTTTCCCGTGGTTTTTTATTTGGTATATTTTTACCAGATTTTTCCACGTAAATCTGAGTGTTATGCCACTTTGTTCTTCTCATTAATTTTCTACACCTATATTTTTCCTTTCAATCGGTATCAGAGCATAGGTTATTTGTGTAGAAGTTGTTTAATTTGAGAGGTGAGCAATGGCAGGAATTGTTACCAGATTTGAGGTGCATAAGTTTGATGGTTCTAATTTTTCTCTATGGAAGCTTAAGATTCAAGCTTTGTTGGTGAAGGATGGATGTGACAGAGCTCTTAAAGGAGTAGCATCTAAACCTGCAAATATGAGCATGTCAGATTGGATTACCATGGATAGCATGGCTAGAGAAACAATCCAGTTATCTCTAGCAGATTCAGTTCTATTCAATGTTGCAGAAGAGAAATTTGCTCATGACTTGTGGAATAAGCTTGCAAAGCTATATGAGACAAATTCATTGGCAAACAAAATTTTGCTACGAAGACAGTTGTATAATTTGAGGATGCGTGACAATTCATCTATCATAGATCATCTCAATATTTCAACACACTGACAAGCAAGTTGGCTTCAGTAGGTGTGAAAATTCATGAAGAAGATAAGGCAGCAATATTACTATGCTCCTTGCTAGATAGTTGGGATCAATTGGTTATGGCTCTCAATAATTCTACACTGAGTGGGAAGCTGGTCTTTGAAGATGTGGTGGTTGCTTTAATCTCTGAAGATTCAAGGCGGAAGACATCTCAAGGATCCTCTTCAAATGAAGCCCTTTTTGCAAGAGGTAGAACTCGGGAAAGAGAAAATACTGAGCGTGGACAAATCAGGTCCAAATCCAAGGGGCAGAAAAAGGTAAAGTGTTGGAACTATGGAAAAAATGGGCATGTCAAGAAGGATTGTAGGTTTCCAAAAGCAACCAAGGAGAATCCTAGTACACCAGCATCTGAGGAAAACACTGCTGAAGTTCAGACACCATTGGAAGATGGAGAGGTATTAACTGCTAATTTGAGGAGCTCTTTACTTCATGTTTGGATTCTTGACTCTGGTGCTTCCTTTCATATGACACCACATAAAGACTAGTTTTCTAGTTATCAGTCTTGTGTTGGTGGTATGGTTTACATGAGAAATGACAACCCATGTGAAGCTATTGGTGAAGGAGAGGTAAGAATCAAGATGTTTGATGGAGTAGTTAGAACTATTCAGCATGTTAGGCATGTACCTAGTTTAAAGAAAAATTTACTTTCACTTGGAGTGTTTGATGAACAAGGTTATCGATTTAGTGGTGAAAATAGTTGTCTCAAGGTAACAAAGGGAGTTTTGGTTGTGCTAAAGGGAGAAAAAGTTGGAAATCTCTATAGGTTGGTTAGACAAACTGACATTGGAGAGGCTGTTGTGGTATCTGATGCGAAGATGGACTCATTATCAACCTGGCATCAAAGGCTAGGCCATATGAGTGAACGAGGTCTCAAGGTACTACTAGATAGAAATCTTCTCCCAGGTACAAAATCTAAAGATTTGAGTTTTTGTGAACATTGTTTGTTTTGGAAACAGAATAGACTGAGTTTTTCTAGAAGTACTACCAGAAGCAAAGATGTATTAGATTTAATTCATTCAGATACTTGGGAAGCTCCTGTAACATCTATTGGAGGTTCATCATGTTTTGTTTCATTTATAGATGATTATTCCCGTAAGGTGTCGATTTATCTTCTCAAGAAGAAATCTAAAGTATTTTCTTGTTTTAAGAGGTTTAGAGCTCTGGTAGAGAATTAGAAAGGTAAGACAATAAAATGTCTGAGAACTGACAACGGAGGTGATTTTTTTCAGCAGAATTTAACCAGTTTTGTAGTGAGCATGGAATTGCAAGGAAATTGATAGTTGCGAGGACACCACAACAAAATGGTGTTGATGAACGCATGAACCGTACAATTATGGAGCAAGCCAGATGCATGTTGAGCACTGCTAGTTTGGAGCAAAAATTTTGGGGTGAGGCTGTAAATACAGCTTGTTTCTTGATAATAAAATTCCTGAAGAGATATGGAAAGGTAAACCAGTTGATTATTCATTTCTCTGTGTTTTTGGTTCTAATGCTTATGTACATATTCCTAAAGAGATAGAAATAAGCTAGACAAGAAGTCCACAAAATGTATTTTTCTTAGCTATGTAGAAGGTACAAAGGGGTAAAGATTGTGGGATACTACTGCCCACAAGATTATTGTTAGCTGAGATGTTTATTTTAATGAAAAATCAATGCAAAGAGGTGAAGAACAACAAGGTATGGATGTTGTTCCAGTAGAGGTGTAAAAACATGATGATTATCTAGATGTGCTTGATGAAGATCAACTAGAAGAATAGAAACCAGTTGAGTCATAGGGTGAATCATCACCTGTTTTAAGGAGATCCAGTAGAATAATCAAACCACTTGTAAAGTACTCTCTTACTTGTAATTATGTTTATGCATTACTAACTGATGTTGGTGAACCAAGTTCATATCAGGAGGCTTGTGAAGCTGAATGTGCAAGCAAATGGAGAGTTGCTATGGAAGAGGAGATGGAAGCTCTGCATAAGAACAAGACATGGGAGCTTGTGCCATTGCCTAAGGGGAGAAAAGCTATTGGGAACAAGTGGGTCTTCAAATTGAAGAGGGATATAATTGACAATTTGGAGAGATACAAAGCTTGGTTGGTTGCCAAGGGGTATGCACAGAAGTGTGGTATTGATTTTGATGAAATTTTTTCACCTATTATACGATTAAGTATTGTTAGTGTTGTTTTAGCTCTTGTTGCTAGTCTTGATTTGGAGTTAGAATAGTTAGATGTTAAAACATCCTTCCTGCATGGTGATCTCTCTAAGGAGATTTATATGTAGCAGCCAGAAGGTTTTGAGGAAAGAGGCAAGGAGAATCTTGTTTGCAAGTTGAGAAAATCATTGTATGGTTTGAAACAAGCGCCAAGGTGTTGGTACAAACGGTTTGATTCCTTCATGATGAGTTTAGGTTTTAGTAGATGTGAGGCTGATCATTGTGCCTATGTTCAAAGGTATGATGATGGCAGTTTTATTATTCTACTACTGTATGTTGATGATATGTTGGTAGCAGGTCCTAGCATGTATAAAATCATCCATTTGAAAACTCAGCTTGCTAGGGAGTTTGAGATGAAGGACTTAGGCAAAGCAAATCAAAATCTTGGAATGAGGATACATAGAGACAGAAATAATAGGAAATTATGGTTGTCACATAAAAATTATGTGGAGAAGGTTCTGCAATGCTTCAATATGCAGAATGCACAACCAGTTAGTACTACATTTCCTATTCATATTAAATTGTCTTTGGAATAGTGCCCTAGCACAGAAGCAAAGAAGACACAAATGTCTCATGTACCATACTCATCAACAGTTGGAAGCCTTATGTTCACCATGGTGTGCACGAGACCAGACATTACACAAGTAGTGGGAGTTGTCAGTAGGTACACATGGCGAATCCTGGTACTGATCATTGGACATTTGTGAAGTGGATTCTCAAATTTTTGAGAGGCACTTCAGATGCTGTTATCTGTTACAGTGGGAGTAGTCTTCAAGTTAATGGGTATGTGGATGAAGATTTTGGTGGAGACAGAGATAAGAGAGAGTCTACAACAAGTTATGTTTTCTCTTTAGCTGGAGGTGTTGTTAGTTGGGTGTCAAAGTTGCAGACATTGGTGGCATTGTCTACTACTCAAGCAGAATATATGGCAACAACACAAGCTAGCAAGGAGGCAATCTAGCTTCACAGACTTTTGGGTGAATTGCAAGTGAAGCAAAATAACATGATACTACATTGTGATAGTCAAAGTGTTTTACACTTAGCATGAAACTCAACATACCATTCCAGAACAAAGCATATTGATATTCAATATCACTTTGTTCATGAAGTGGTGGAAGGAGGACAGATCTCTTTGGCCAAGATTCACACTGATGTAAACCCTGCAGATATTATGACGAAACCTATTGGTAGAGAGAAGTTCATTTGGTGCAAAACTTCTCTTGGTCTACAAATTATGTAAATGATTGGCAGCATTGGCAATGGTTTTTCAATAAAGGAATTATTCATGAGTTTGAAATTTGACTTCAAGTGGGAGAATGTTGGAATGTGAAGTCAATTAGGACTCTGCTTTTGTATGTATCATACATATAGTTGTGTGAGTCATACTTCTATATTTAGTAAGTTGCCTCCAACTAGGACTCTCCAATGTCAATTGTGTTGACTCGGTAAATTATTAAGTGATTCATAGTAGAATCAAGTTGGACTCTATATGTGTCAACCTTGTAGATGATTGAGAGCCACATATAGGCTTAGTCAATAATATGACTATAGTGGTGGCATTGGAAGGATTGGAGGTGGCAAATTTGAGAACTTAATTATAGCATTAAAGTTTCTCAAATTTGTATATAAATAGAGTTGCTTTCCCTCTTTTTAAAACAAGAATGTGAGAGCAGATTTGAAATTGTTGTAACATTGTAATTCCTGAGAATCAATACGAAAGATATTTTACCCGTAGTTTTTTATTTGGTATATTTTTACCAGATTTTTCCACATAAATCTGAGTGATATGCGACTTTATTCTTCTCATCAATTTTCTACACCTGTATTTTTCCTTTCAGAATCTGGTACAAATCCTTTGACCCTTATGCACGTCTAAGCTTTCTCCAGCATAAAGAAACATTCTGTTAGATAAGATGAATTTATCAATAGAACGTGCTTTTATAAAACTCGTATCGATAAAACGAACTGGATGGAAAGAGAAAAGTTAATTGAAAGTTGTTGCAGGTTGTTTCAAACGCATTCGCCGTCCCGTAAATTAGAAGCTTCAATATTAAACCAGAAAACCAAGCAGATAAAGCCAATCATAAAGTTCCACGTTACATCGTGTGCAGGGATAAGGCGGCAGCAGCATAGATTGCGGGG
Organism: Sequoia sempervirens; assembly: GCA_007258455.2. Lineage (NCBI taxonomy): Eukaryota > Viridiplantae > Streptophyta > Pinopsida > Cupressales > Cupressaceae > Sequoia > Sequoia sempervirens. Next base: position 55,255 of record VDFB02147707.1, on the reverse strand, counting down.
ATGGTCGTCCCGGTATGAAGCAATGGAATGGAGTAGCCATAAAAGCAGAGGATGGGATTCATTTTCAAGGAAGCGCAGAGACTCATAGCAATAATGGCTGCAAAGATGTTGATCGCTGCAGTTTGCATTGTGGCGCTGCTGGGTGCAAATGACGTGCTTGCACAGAAGGGAAAGAAGAAAGTGCAATGCAATGACTGGGGCTACAGGAAGAGCTGCTACGGATATGAGCAATACTGTCCGGACGAGTGTGCGTATGGGTGCGTGATGGACTGCAAAACTTGCAAGCCTGTTTGCCGTAAGTATCGATAACTTTATTTGTTTTTTGAGTTTTGTTTTATGGTCAGAGAGTAACAAGTTTGGGTGTGCTGTGCAGCGTGCAATAAGCCCGGAGGCGTGTGCCAGGATCCTCGCTTCATTGGAGGAGATGGCATCATGTTCTATTTCCACGGTAAGAAAGAGCAGAACTTCTGTTTGGTGTCGGACTCAGACCTCCACATCAATGCTCACTTCATCGGCAAAAGAGGAGAGGGAATGGGAAGAGACTTCACGTGGGTGCAGTCCATTGGAGTGCTCTTCAATGGAAACCACCAGCTCGTCCTGGGAGCCAACAAGGTGCCATCGTGGGACGATTCTCTTGACCACCTGGCCATTGCCTTGGATGGAAAATCAATCCTCCTTCCTCAACAGGAGGGTGCCACGCTTTCCCTCTCTCCCTTCAATTTGAAAATCGTTCGATCTGACCACACTAATGCCGTGAAGGTTGAAGTGGAGAATAAGTTTATGATTACAGCCCGCGTTGTGCCCATCACTCCCGAGGAGTCTCGAATCCACAACTACGGAATCACCTCCGACTCCGACCACTGCTTTGCCCATCTGGAGCTCAGCTTCAAGTTCTACTCTCTCAGCCCCCGTGTGACCGGCGTGCTTGGACAGACATACGGAGCAGAGTACAGGAGCCCCATTAACTTGGGCGTGCCCATGCCCGTGGTGGGAGGTGAGGCCGACTATGTGACCACCAATCTCTTTGCCACTGACTGCAAAGTTGCCCGATTCGGCTCACCCAACAACAACGTCGACAACAACGATTTTTCCATCGTCGACCTCAACTGTTCAGGGAGACCCGGTGGCCGCGGCATGGTTTGTCGGAGATAGATTTGCACTAACAAACAATAATGCATCGCAAAAACTCCGCGACCGCCACCAATATTTATGTTGTGAATGCTTCATTTCGTCTACGTGTTACGGCCACTGGCCACCAAATAATTCTCAATGCCATCTTGAACTCTAATAAATTTCATGGTCTTGCGTCTGCATTCCATCAATATGATTTCATGGTATTACTTTCTTCTAAATTCAAATGGGGAGTTGGAACCAATCCTGCTCGAAACATTTAGAAAAATGGGTGAAAATAATGTCAGGAAATTTATTCCAGTATTTCTAATCTCCATATCCTCAACTAAATGTCCCTCATCATCATATGAAGTACAACTTCCGTCAGTGACAATACTTGAAATAGGTGCCGCCGTTAATTTTTACCTCTACCCACTACTCTATTCCTTTGGATGTGGCTCCATATTTATATTTTGGGCATCCTAACACTTAAATATTGCTTTGGTATCCATATCTTTAGAAGGTGAAGTGACTCTTAACATTAATAATTTGCTATTTATGAAGATGAAGTGATTCTAACATTAATAATTTGCTATTTATGTTGGAATTACAATAGAAAATGGTAAAGGGGTCATAAGTGTTATAGTAGCAATAAAATGCTAACTATTTTTAAGAATGAGATTGAAGAAGAGGGAGAAGTATTCACAAGAGAATTAAATGTTGAACTTGAGCATAGCAATTCGAAGGAAAATGAAAGAACTGTTAACTCCCTACATGCATTGAATGGAAAAAATACACCAAAGCACTCATGTAACCAGTTATATCAAAAGTAAAGTGTGAATGTGTTGGTTGATATGAGTAGTACACTTAAATTTATTGACATTAAACCCCTTAAATTCCTCTCAAGCTAGTCCCCTCATAGAGATCAAATCATCATCAACAAATTTATGTGTAAGTCTACTATTAAACAACAATGCAATATTATGCCTATGCAAAAATTCTTTAACTTGAAATGCACGATATAATTTAGTAGCACCCAGAAAAGAAGCGAGAGTACCCCTTGAAACCTATTCTTGTTTTGGCACTTTTGGCTCTATCTACTCTATCTTAGGCTCAAGATCCTTTTCCTTTGATTCTTCATTTGTACTACCTCTATGTAGTGTACCTTTCCTCTACGAAGACATTGATGAATCAATTCTCATTGTTCCTTGTTAGAGAAGCATTTATGTGTGACAACATAAATGTCACTATATTAAAATAGTTTTTGCTGTAAACAAAATAAGTTATTAAAAGTTACATATAAAAAATTTCACAATTTATTTCTAATTCAAAAAATATATAGATTCTACACACATACCCTCACAAATAACTTTTTCATATCATCTCCAAATTTTTAATGGCTTAGTTGCTAAAGGTTTCATAAAATGAAAATTTGGAGAGAAATATTGATTTCAATGTCCTATTTTGGTCATAAAGCGGGACACAGTATTGTGCGATGACCCAATCATCTCTTTGTATTTTGTATTACAAGAGGGATCTCTCTCAAATTTTATTGACCTGCTTATCAACTAAATTGATGGGTGCAAGTGGTTGTAGTTGGATGGTAGAATTGAAAAATTGATCTAATATTTCAATTTCATTATCTTTTATGTCTTGAAAATATCAACCTAGATGGAAAGAATTTACTTTTTCCATTATTATTATTATCTAATATTTTGTTTGAACTTTAATTCATCATTGGATTTTCCAAAAATTCACCCAATTGAGGAGTATGAGTGTACATTGACTAGAGATTAATTTTATTTAGGATAAAAAAAATTCATCAAAGGGGAATCTTTGCTAATAGAAATTCATGGTGACCTTGGAAAAGAGCCTTTCAATCTTCCAGGCATTTGGGAATTTCCTACAAGTGTAATAACTAAGACTTATGGGATAAGATACATACACCTTTTTCATTGCTTTACATTTCTTATTTACTACCCCATTTCTTTCCCATTCTCCTATGAGGAAAAGTTGGCCAATCACAAAATGAGATAGTTCATATAGATTAATTATGAATTCTTTGATTTTGATATATTTATACCCAAAAAACTAGATGAAGTAGCTTCCTCATTAAGTGATGAGGGATTTTCTAATCTCGATAGTATCATCTAACTCCTTGTTTATTAGGATTGTAAATACATCATTTAGTCTTCTAATTTTTTTATTGCTAACTTCTACTTGGGTTTGTAGAAATAAGTTATATATTTACATGGTGGCATTGTATGCTCCTTGTGTTTCTAACCCAAGTCATTCCTTAATGCTTTCAATTGATTATGCAAATTGTCACTTGTTATATTCCCTAATCAATAAAAAAATTCTCATATGAAATTAGTGTGATAAAGTTCCACGTCCATTAGTGAAAAGAACTAGTTTCTTCTTTCCCCATTATCTCATTCAACAGAGTAACCATTTCTAAGATGTTGTCATTCAAATTGAATTATTAAAAGTTCTTAGACAATTGCAATTTTAACATTCTTGGGCACCTTCATCCAATACTTTATAATATTGGTTAGGCAAGTGTCTTTGTTCTCTTGGAAGAAATACTCTAAAATTTCTATGTTCATCTTAATATTACCCATCTATTTGTAGAAGCCTAAAAGTAACATTGATTGAAGGGACATATAATTTTGAAATCAATTGATCATCTACGATCTTGATTATTGTAGTGTCGTGTTTGTAAAGTTTAATATGTGCTAAAACTAAGTCCATACAATGAATTAAACTAAATAAATTAGAATCAGTTGAGATAAATGTTTGGATAAGTTTGTTTCAAAAATAGGGGTTTGTGCATTTGTTAAATCATATTGTAAAAGTGTTCTAGGCTTATGTGACCTAATTTTGTATTCCTCACTACTAAAATGGAGTTGCTTAAAATTGAAATATGGTAATATGTCTAGTATTCAATGTTTAATTTTAGAGGTTTAAATTGAAAGAAAAAATATGGATTGTGGTTTCCAAAATATTTTGATAAATCAAGAGTGTAGTGTTTGATTGGGTAAAGGGATCTAGGTCCTAAATCACACCTTTCCCAATTTTTGAATTTGAAGAATTAGAAATGATGTCAAATCCACTTGACTATAAATCCTAATAGGAAGAGTCAAAGTGGTAGATAAAGGTTCTAATCCTAGTTTGTGAGTGTGTGTGGATGATGGATTATGGATTTATGATTGCTAATTGACTAATTTTTGAATGATTCAATCAAACTAGCTATGAAAAATATGAAAATGTAGTAGCCCATTATGATTTCTGATAAATTGAATGTAGAAAGCCAACATTGAATTCCAAAAATGAAAAGGGTAGACACAAATGTTCCTAAAATATAATTTGAGCTCAATCTTGTAGGTCTAGGACACCATGCACCCTAGACTACCCTCATTCTTTTCCCCAATGATGTTTTAAATATATTCTTACTTCCTCTTGTCCTTCAATTTTGGATAGTGGTGGGAAGCCATTCCAAGATTCATCCTAGAACATATCTTTTTCTCCATTTTTTATAGATCAGGTTAAATGTAAGGAAATAAATTCTCTACAATTTATGATAATGTTCCACATTTTGGATCCCTCTAGGGGATTTGACATTGTGAAAATGTGTTTTGGGATTGCATAATCCATATATATGCTTTGCATGATTCTTGCCCATTTAGAGTGTGGCTTTGCAAAAACATTCCATGCAAGTTTGGCTCCCAAATCTAAGTTTCTTGCTTCTAAGTTGTGTAAGCCCGCTCCTCCGTGTTTTTTTTCTTCACAGAGTTTGTTCCATGAAGCTAATGTAATTTTACTCTTTTTATTTTTGTTGAGCTTCCCTTGCTAGAGTATCTTTCTAATACATTTCTCAATGTCCTCTTGTAGTGCTTTTGATAGCTTAAGGATTAACCTAACATAGTTGGGTATAGCTAAGAGGGTTTCTTTGGCTACTGCAAGATTTTCTACCATTATTATAGCCATCTTCCTTTCCATGATGTGATTCTATTTTGTGTTTGAGATAAAATTTTGTTCCAAAATTTAGGCTTGTTTGGTCTTGAGAAGGATAGGATTCGCAAATATTGGCTTGGAAATCCATATTGTTTGAAATTAAGAATTGATAAGATACATATAGACACCATTGGAGAGGTATTTTGAAAGAATATGCTTGATTTTTTATCATTGATTTTTTTTCTTGATACCCTGCAATAGTCCTCTAAGACTTTTTATTGCCTCTTACTTCTTGGAAATTAGATTTGACTAATATAAGTGTGTCATCTACAAATAAAGAGTGAACTATTTTGATGTTTTATTTTGTAATGTTGGTGTGAATGGGGTTATTTCCTAACTAGTTATTAGTGAGGACCTATTCACATTATTATAAGTTTACTTAGGAGTTGAGTTTCCTAGTTGTCATTTCTAGAAGTTAGTATTAATGGGGTCATGTCTCATTAATTAGCTTTTAGTTATCTAGGCATTTAATGATTATCTCATGCATTTAATATTTCCATTGAGAGTTTTATGTGTTAGTTGTCTCATGTGATAGGATTAAGACACTTGTCATGATCTTGTCTAATCCTGTCTCTCACCTTTCCTATATAAGCAAGGCTCTTCTACATTTCTATCTCATCTCAATTCATTGTTTTTCACTTCTGGTGAAAGAGCCTCTTCGTGTGTTGTTTCTCTCTTTTGTGAAAGTGTTGTTTTGGTCTATAGATGTTCCTGGAATCCTACTTTAACATGTGATAGCTATAACTTGCCATGCTCCTTCAACGTGTGCTCCTGATATTACCCAACTCAATGATTATTCCATTAGGATGAAAAGGAAGGGCGATAGTTGAATGCCTCATCTAACACCTTGTGAGGAGTTAAAGAACCTATTGGGCTACCATTTACCAAAATGAAAAACTTGGCCTATGATATTAAAGAGCTAAACCAACAACACCATTTATGGGAAAAGCCTAGCTTTTGGAGCACTTTTTGGAGGAAGTCCCAATTTAGCCTATCATAGGGCTTCAACACGTCAAGTTTAATAATCATTACTAGAATTATGTTTAGCTTAGAGGAATGAAAAGTTCCATGGGCTATTAGGGCCCCTTTTGCAATATCATTTCCTAGGACAAAGACTACTTACTCATCCTTGATTATTCTTGGCATGATCTTGGCTAATCTCAAGGTGATAGACTTGGAGAATATTTTGTATATGGTATTGGAAAAGGATATGAACTTGAAGTTAGCAAAGTAAGAGGGGTTCTACTTATTGGGGGTTAGTGAACTATAAATGTATTATTTAATTCCTTTAAGATCTTATCATTTCTCCTTGATTCCTCTAATGATAATGGAATATCTTTCCTAGTGAACTCCCAGCCTTTTTTAAAGGAAATTGCAGTAAACCCATCCAAGCCTGGAGCTTTGTCTAGCAGCATGGAGAAGACCACTTCTTTCACTTCTCTAAGTCAAAATGATTTTAGCAAGAGTTCATTTTCTTCCTAAGAGATTAGTGAGGGAATATGTTGAATAAAATAATTTGCAACAATATTTCTCACATGGGTCGTTTCCTGATCTGATACACTTAGTAGATTTGAGAAGAAGTGGACTACTTCTTAGCTAATAACCTTTTCTACCTTCAAATCGCCGCCTAAGGGGGAGGTAATATTGAATATAGTGTTTGTTTGCTATTTGATTTTTGATGATATATGAAAGAATTTAGTGTTCTTATCCGCTTCTTTGATCCAAGTTTATTTGGATATTTGTCTCCAATGCATTTCTTCTCTTGTCAGAATCTCTTCTAGTTCCAATTGTATTTTTTTTAAAAGCTGAAGGAGATACGATTCATTCCACATCGTATGAATGAATCATTGATCTCATCAAGTTGAGCTTAGATAGATATTTTTTGTGAAAAGATGTTTTTTAAATGTTGCTCGTTCTAGGATTTGATTTTTTGTTTTATATAGATTAACTTATTTGCTAGCTGGAAAATTCTAGAACCAGCAATAAAAGGTGCATTTTCCCACCAACATTGAGTTGAGGTAGAAAATGGGGATTCTTGAACCACATTTCTTAGAACTTGAAAGATGATTTTGGGTGGGGTATTTGTGAAGCTAGACCAGTTTTATGGGGAAGTGATATGAGCTTAAGAATGAAAGGATAGATGATTCTAGGGGAGCTACTTTTGTAAACCAATTTGTAGAGATTAGAAATCTATCCAATCATTTTACAATTAAGCTGAAATATTTTTGCCTATTTGTCCATGTAAATGTTATATTTTGGGGAGGATAGTCTAATAGGTCATTTACTGATGTGAAATCATTGAAGTCTTCCACAACCTTTGGGTCCCTGATTATGCCCCTTGTTTTCCTTGTAATGCAAGATTGCATTAAATTCCCCTCTCAACAATATTTTCTCCTCTTTTACGTTTTATAAGACTAGGGACAAGGCATCCTAGAGGAATTTTTTCTCGATTGTTGTTGTAGGCGCATAAGCATTAACAAGCAAGAAACTTAGGTCAAAGGACATTATCTTCGTGAGCATCCAATGTTGCATTGACAAGATTAGTTCCACCTATGTATTTCTCTTATTACACAACACTGATAGGCCCCCAACCTTGTGTTGGAGAATGTATAAATTGCATTTTTTTTGCATTTACTAAAGACTTATTGTGCTTTTTCATTAGTGAATTTTTTTTCTTGAAGCATAACAATGTTTCCTTCACTACAGTCAAGTTGACCCTTTATCAAGCATATTTTGTTAGGGTCATTCAAGCCCCTAACATTCTAGGATATGACTCTCATTATTCTCGAGGAGAGTAGCAAGCCCTCCTCTCTCTAATGTTGTTATCCAATGTGGCTTGCATACTAGTGACTATTTCATCCTAAGTTTGCTTTCTTTTTAGGGATCTACCTCTCGTTGGAGGTATTGCAGGTGGCACCTGAGAGACTAAATTCTCTCTATTTGTGCAATTGATAGGTTTTGAGAGAAAACATATTTTTTGTTCCTATTGAATGCTTACTTTTTCTGACATTTATTCTTCTAATATGGGATCTTGGCCTTCTTCAAATCTTAGCTCATTTTTTGTTGGAAGGAATTTTCCATGAGTGGAACCTATTAAGAGTGACTATAGCTAGAAAGGGGTGTTAAAGAGCCCTTTCTCTATTGGAGAATGTGGCTCTTTCGGCTTGTGAGAAGGGAACTTGGCATGAACCTTAGTGATTGATGTGTACCATCTAGGTGAGCAATCCATATGAGGAAGATTTCTATATCAAGTTCTGGAAACTTGTGCAATCTACTATTACTACCATTTTTTCAAGGGAGGAGTTCCTCATCAAACTATGTATCTTACACCTCTACGATGGATTTTCTTGGAGTGGTGATAGATGAGGAGAAATACTATGTAGAGAAGGTTCGTTGTGTGTGTTTCGCTATTGCCCCTTTTTGGTAGGGTAAATAATGCCTACAAAATCTTGTTTATCATTTGTTGAATATACTGGGAAAGTTATCAGAGCACAACCAGAGACCACCGAGGAATGTTTCCTCTTTGTTGGTCCAAACTCTAGATCTGAGAAGAAGCCTCTGGTGAGGAAGGTAAAATGTTCCCTGCATGTACTTAGGTTGTCATTTTGTTTGTTGTGGTTTACGTAAGGTAGTGCTTCTGCTGGTAACTCATACTCTTTTTGGGATGAGGGGTGAGGAATAGTAGGTGTTTGGAAATTTAAAGGAATGGTATTTTGTTGCGATATTTAAATTTTGGCCAAGCCAGAAAACTGTAAAATTGGATTTTTAGATTGCTCTGCACATTTTTTGTGAGAGGCGCATAGGCCAGGGGTCTTGAAGGGCATAATGGGGATGGGTGTGCAAGGAGTGATATGAGGAGTAGAAGAAAGTTGGGTTCTCTAATACAAGTATTTTTTTCCAAGGCTCATGCTTAGAGTGAGTGGCTAAAACTTTTGGGAATGGTTTTTTAGTGTTCAAGAGGACATAGATCATATTCGGCTTGCGAGAATATTTGAAAAACTTTGAAGTAATTTTCTGGAAGATGCCAACGGATTTACCCAATACTTCTAGGATTTGGGGTTCCTTGTATTTGAGGGGGAGGTTTTGTAGAAATACCTAGAAGGGTATATATTGAATCAAGGTTGAGCTAGGGTTAAAATGGTGGGTCCAAGCTTGAAGGTATAAGGCTTACCTATTAAAAAACTAGGATTTTTCATTAAGGGCTTTGTCTCGATCTGCTCTAAAGTTAAAAATAACAACAAAGTAACCTCTTTCCTTGTGAATGTAAAAAACTTCTAAGACCTTCGAGCATTGATCGTGGTCCCATGCTTCTAAAATATTAATGGAAGGGATATAGTTGAAGATGTCACCTATGAGCGCATAAATTTTGAGGATAGCATGGAATGAAGTAGCAAGTATTCAAATATGTGCATTTTATATTTTGAATGAGTAGACAAGTATGGAAGTGTAGTTTAATGATGATGCTTTGGGAAACAGGTTGTTTTGAGGAACCTTCTCATCGATTGATGAGGTATGAGTCTTGATGTATGGTTGTGGGCTCTATTTTTCTCAAACCTTGATTGAAAGGTTCAGATCCCAATGACAAAGTGTTGGGGAAAGTGGCTATAGTGTTCTATCACCCATGTTGAGAGGAAGCTGGAGCATAAGAGAACTGATAGGATAGTGAATTGTGAGGGAAACATAGAGGAGTCCCACCAAGCCGCGGTAAAACTATATACTAACCATGAGTGATTTTCATATTTTGGCTGGTCAAAGGATATTACAGGCTGCAACCATGGTTTATTCCTTTAAAAAGCCATTGGGCATCTTTTTGCCTTGGATTTTAGGCATTTTTTTATCTTTCAAGGCCTAAGAACCTCCATGAAACCATGGAAAGGATGGTCTCTATCGATTACTAAGAATTAAAATTTTGAAAAATGCCCATTAAAGGCCCACTCCAAATCCCGCTCCCTCTCCATTGTCGGTTTTCCAAGAACCTCCTAGAAACAAATTAGTAATTAGTAATTACATTATATTTTTTAATTTTATGGTTTTAACTTTACAATTTTATCAATTTATAATTTTTTAACAACAATATTTAAGTGCTTACATTTCTATTTAAATTTATTTTAAAAATTTACATAAATTAATTAAAATTAAAAACTCAAATTAGGATTTTGTCTTTGTGTATCGTTTATTTTTGTATACCAATTTTTTAATCTTTTAATTTACACCTTTGAATGTGACACAAAATAAGACACAATGTGAAATAGATATTTAGTAAAACCACTTTTCAAGTCATAAGAGGGAGATCCTTGTAAATTAAAATCTAACCAAAAATTAGACAAAATGTGTTTGCAATAGGTTCCCAATTATGTTGAATGAATTGGAAATGAATATTTTTTGGTTTCTAGGGTAAGAGGCTAAGACACTTTTTAAATTTTAGGAAAATTATTTCATGTTTTTATTCATTCAAAGAAAATCCTATGACTATATGTTTATGTTGCTTGGTTGAAAGATAAATTTTAGTAAAGGAAGTACACATGGAGTGAAGAGGGTAAATACTCAATTGTTTTATCAAGAAGCAATAGTACATATATAAATATGTAAAATGAAGTTAATGCAATTGAAAAATAGTTGAAAAACACCATAATCACCTAATAACCACCACACCACCAATGTAATAATATACATTAAAATTCCACCCCTTATTACATTGTTCCTACAAATGTATGCTTGAAAACTTGAAATTCACTTTGCCAAGAGAACCCCCTTAAGACTTACATAACAAAACTTGTTGGTTACAAAACTATAGTGTAGGAAAATGTATCCCTTTACATTTTCACACTTTTTTGGGCCCTCCCTGCTAAAATTGGGCTTCTTTATGCCTTATTTGGTCTTATTTTTCATCCACGAGCCATATTTAATGCATCTTTCTGAGGATAATCCTGACACATATCTAATAACTAATCATAATTTAATGATTTTGGATTGTATGGCCCATATTTAGTGATCTAGGACTCATATGCCACCTTGGGTGTATGGGTCCCACCTAAGTTTTGGAGTTTGGATCTAAAATTGGCATAGAACTTAACATTTCTTGAAGTTTGTGTCCCGAGCTTAGGCTACTGGGACTCATATGCCCCAACTGGTGTATGAGTCTCACTTAGCTTGGACCTAATTTTGAATTCAATTCTTGGCATGATTTTATTCCTCTAGATCTAATGTTGGATTGTAGTGTTATAATTTTGAGAAATTTGGCATAAACAAGTATAAATACAAGGTTATTTCACATATTTTCTCCTAAAAATTTTACAAGTGACCTACCAATTCGAGTATTCAAGCATTCTAACATTCAAGAGCATTCAAGAGTTGATTATCAAGCATTTTTTAGCATCATTCAAGATTCAAGCATCATGTCAAAGTCATCATGCATCATGTTTGTTTTTGAGCTAACATTTGTGATGTTGGTTCTTATGATTCAAGCAAGTATTCAAGTCAAGATCTACAACATTGTCATAACCCAATTTTTATTGCATTTAATTAGTATGATAAATAGAAATATTGAGGAAATTCAATATGTTGAATGAAATTTTTGATATTTTTGAAATTTTTGAAAGAAGTTGATCGTCATTGACTATGTGATCTTTTGAAATATCTTATAATTTATCATGGCTAATGAAATGTGTAAGTGCAAGTGTGTGCAATTGTAGGATAACAGGTTGAAGGATGAGAACATAGTTGAAGTAGGATCATTTAGCCGGATCGAATGGTAAGCTTGATCGAATCTGGGTGCACACACCACAAATAGCATGATGTTTGCATTTGAAATTTCATAATAGGAGAATATACTAACTTGATTCGAAATGATTCAATGTTTGAAAAAAAAATAAGTTTGTGGAATGTTATATATGTGACTTCTTATTCAAATTGTTTATTCAAATCATATATTTTCAAATTTTAAAAGAGAATGGTAACATGGTTAAAAAATATTTGTATGTAACTAAGAGGAATGCTTGAAGGATAAGAAAATTACTTCTTTTGGAAGCTTGCTTAAATATATATATATTTAAACATAAGAGAACTCTTCAAAATTGAATATGAGTTTGAATTCATTGAATGATGTTAAAATTTGATAATAAATGAAAAGAGAATAAAATATATGATAGCAGCATAGTGGCCTACATTCAATCATGGCAAGATATTTGAATTTGAATAGTGTGGCAACCGAATTAATGTGAATTATGAATGAAATGGCCCATAATGTTGCGAACGGGTGGGGAAACATGCATTTTTTCCATTTTAGAAACACAAAATACTTGGGGGAAGATTCAACAAGGGTCTAGTAGTGGCATCAAGAAATCAGGGAAAAGGAAAAGACCAGTGCATCAGCTCATTGGGAAAAAGAAAGAAAGAGGCAAGAAAAGCCATGAATAGAGGTAAATCATTACTTAGATGTTGAATATGTATGATTTTCCATTTCAAACCACTCGAAAACTTTATTTTTCTTTCCATTATGTCAATTTCAATCGACCTTGTTGTCAAAACCTAAGATACCCATTAACTGCAAGCCATTAATTACTTAGAGCCAGGGCTTTTCTTTTGAATTGAATATTTTCTTGATTTATATGGAAAAGGCCTCATCGTCCAAAATGTGTATGTGCTATACCCTTGCATTTTCTTCTATTGGCATGATAGCCGAACCTAGTTTGATCTTGTATGATATTTTGATATCACCTCAATTGATATGATATGCATGCAATTTGTTAACCATTTCATGGTTAATTGGATGATGACAATATTCAAAATTTATTATTTTGTATTGAATCATTTTGAAATCATCATTGTTTCCCTTGAAGGGAAAATGATAAAATCTTTGTTATTATTTTTCTTTCATTATATGTGGTTCGTCCTGTCAGCTAGGCTGCACAGATATGTCACCCAAAATGGGTGTGATGGCTACTTACATTGTTCACAGAATGATGAACATATATTTATATGTCGTTGTTAATTAAGCTTGTTGCCTCGTTCTCCTAGAATGATGGAGGAACGAATACATCTTTCCATTCTATTATGTGGGCATTGATCCTTAAGATCTATCACAGTATACCATTTGTACATGAATTAAATTGTTCAATAGAATGATCCCCATTTTTCCTTGCATACATGTGATTCTTGCATATGTCGATTTCACCAGTCCAATTTCATGCACATATCATTCTTGAATGATTACTATGAGATTTTTTCATAAACTAGTTGTCAAACTTTGTAGCCGATAATCAGCCTATCCTAAGGGATTCAGCCAATGATAATGTTGGTAATAAAACGAAATAGCCTCTTGACTCTTAGTCATTCATAGAATGATTGTATCTTAAATTTAAATCAGGTCTCTTCGACCTTAAAAACTCAGGTCTCTTCGACCCGAAATAGTGATTTAACTGTTTCAATTTGTATGTGATTGGAAATGACAAGCATGTCGTTCAATTTTATCATTTGCACAAAAAGGACACTAGTATTGTTTAATTAATTGCATAATCAGAATGATAGAACATTGATTGTTCACATGGTAACTGGATAACTTGAAACCGATAATAGGACATATTGACATAGTATTTTGTAAATTACTACAAACAGTACTTGTTTTGCTATAAACAGCATCGTTTTGTTAAAAACATTTGGTTTGTTATAAAAAACATTTTTTTTGCTACAAACAACATTGTTTTGTTATAAACAGTATTTGTTTTGCTACAAAAAAATAAACAGTATTTATTTTGCTACAAAAAGTATTGTTTTATTATAAAACAACATTTGTTTTGCTATAAACAACATCGTTTTCTTATAAACAGTATTTTTTTGTTACAAACAGCGTTTTTTTCTTACAAACTACATATCGGTATGTGGAAATTGTTCAAACAGACCTGATCTCAATTCTTTTATTTCTTGTATTTTTGACAAATGATATGTCAATCTATAACATTATTTCGAATGAAAGCAATCTGATCTATAATGGTTTTTATTTCAAAATGTATGCAGAAATAAATAACTTAAGTTGGCACATATATGTGTATGCATGTAGACCTTTGTCTACGTACATACACATACTTGTGACATACCTTCTTTTGTTACTTATTAAATTCATTCTTAAATGAATATTGATTTATGTTGAATGTAATCATGTGTCATGTGTATGAAATGAATGGATAATGTATTGATCAGCTCCATTTGAATCATTTTTTTTATTTTATTTAAGTTGAGGAAATAAGTAAACTGAATTACTTTTCCAAAGATATGTGTGTTAAGAATATTCTCTTGTTTGAATAGAACAGCAACACCTAAGTAGACTAGAGCACCTTAGGATAGATAGTTGCTATGGAATAACTATGTTGTTGAAAGTTACCTTCTAGGATGGGTTATGAAATGGAGTTCAGAGAATATAGGTTTTTGCTTTATCCAAAACCTAAGGTTTGTTGTTGCAACTTAATTTTTATGCATGGCCAAGAAATTAGCCCATTATGTAAGTATGGACTTTGTGATAACACTCTCTGTCATTCCTAGCATAGATCTTGCATTTTTCTAACCATAGATAGAGATGTATGTAGATGTATGGGCACACACCAGATTCCACCTTGAAAATTGTTTTCTTGCTAAACTTTTCATGCAGGGTCGGGTATTCTTCAAGTTGGAAAAAATTTGGGGAAGCGTAAGCTTCGTAGTTGGGAAGTAAAGCGCTTCAACCATGTTCTCGTCCACAAGTGGAGGTGAACGTCATGAGGAAACCTTGGATTTTTTCATGATTATCATGGTCTATGGTGTAACCTTGATGTAAAATTTGTATATCATATGACTTTGTGGCCCTATGAGCCAAGTCAACTTGGATATTGTAGTTGACATTAAAATTGAATATATATATATATATATTTGACTCATTATAATTAGACATGTATTGCTATGATTGAAAATAGCTACTTAGTTATATCTTTTTAAAATTAAATATTCATAATGTCATTTACAATAATATAATTAAGTAATAATTAGAGTGGGTTATTACAGACATACAATCAAGATTCAAGATCTAAATTCATGCTAACCATTACATACAAGATTGCATCCTTTATTCCAAGGGTTTGGTGAGTTGAAACATAGCATATTTTTCCATTCATCATTCATCCATTCTATCTGATTTCATTTCAAGGTTTGATTACCAAAATGGAGTTTGACCAAGGCAAACCCCTATACACTAACAAAACAACATTTTTCCCTCTCTTTGATGTGTGATTTGTAGATTTAGGTTGAAGATCCATTGAAGAAAAATATTGGAGAAAATTTGTCAAAGTTGTCGTCTACCTTGCAAGATCATGGAAAGCCATCTACAGAGCAGAATTCAGAGTTTCAAATTCAGAGATTTGACAGGAGAGAATATACATGAAAAAACTAGAGGACATCAGAGTTTTAGATCAACCCAAATACTGGGACTACATCACCACTTGTGGTGTATGAGTCCCAATATACCAAATTTCAAGCATTTTTCATAGATCCTAGTTTAGTAGTTCCAAATTCTAGTTTCAGCACGAAACCCTAAACTGGGACTAAATCGCCCCAACTAGCGTATGAGTCCCAGTGTGCATTAAAATTCAAATTTTTAGGAGTGAAGACCTTGCTTCAAGCCTCTTTAGTTTTCTAGATGCCCTGAGTTGTCCTTTCTCAGTTCATTATTTTGATTATCAGTTTCATATTCTAGGTTGCATAGTTAGATTTGCATATCATTTGCATTTCCTTCGTTCCAAGCCTTTTCTTGGTGGTGAACCCCCTTTTGTATTTAATCACACCCTTAGGACACCTTATTGTAGATCTCTTTCCCTCATTCCATCCCTAGATTGAGATCTCTAAGGTCTCCTTGAATGAAATATAAATGAAATAGCAAGAACTAAACCCTTTTTGTCTTCCATATCCTAAAAGGTGGAACCCCTATTCATTTCATTTCAACAACATATATACATTCTTGAGAATATCTTCCTTTGAAGAAAAAATATTGAATTAGGTGGAACTTCATCAAGCTTCCTCATTACCCTTGGAAGGGTGCAGCTTTGAGCTAAATTCTTGAGTTCTTGGACTATCATTTTCTTGAACTCCTAAGTCACTGATTTCTAATTTATTCAACAACAGTCCATATTGAGCACTACAAACATGGGGCTTCGTCAAGATGTCTAATGACCTTTAGAATGGTATAATTCTTGATCATAATGTTGTAAACTTACTTGAAAATAATCCATATTGATTTCAACACCAAATCCCTTACTTGTCTCCAAAAATCAAACTTCACAATATATGTATTCTTGAAATCTTGAAATCCACTAGCATCAACAAGGAAAACAAGAAAGAAAGTAAAATGCTTCCCATGCAAAACACCATCTCAAAGTGAGAAGCTAACTTGAGATGATGGAAATTCCTCCATCCTATGGTGCCACTAGTCTCAAATAACATGCAAGGAAATAATTAACAATTTTCCTTGACAACATGCTCAATCTCAACTCATCTACAAGATACTTAGAAATTGTTTTAATGTTTTGGAATGCCATTTACCAAGCACCGGAAGCAAGAAGATAGATTTCTTTATTGGCACATCTCAAGGAACATATATAAACTACTTGACATATTACAATAATATAAAAGTAATTTGAGTAACATTTTCTCTTGCAAAGCAACTTACCTCCAAGTTACCACTAATAAAATATGCATTCAAATAATTATGTAACTATTTATGAATCCTCATATATTGCAATTGAATGATTGTCCCAGTCTTGACTGGATGATTTGGTGCGTCCTCATCCTCTTCGCATTGTAATAATCGTCCTTGTTTTATACCCTCACCAACATACCAATATACACAAAGACACGCTTGATATAAAAAAAAATTGGATGGTACAATTTCAACTAAAAACCAAATGAATATTTATAACCACTAGATTAACAAGAGTATCAATATCCTTTACATCCTTATTCAAAGATTCTTCGTTGAATTTTCACATATGCATAGAACATATAGCATTATTTTCAAAAACTAGAAGAAAAACATCCTGCAACTCAACAGTCTCAACTTTGCAACTGATAGTGGGAGTGGAAGTAACCATAACATCAATTTTCAACTTATACAATATATAGTAGTCTTACCAACATCCAAAACTTCCTTTAGAATGTGCATCTTCTTCTTGGAATAAAAAGATACTCAAAAATATAGGACAGTTACAATGTATATTACTTTCACAGTTCTCACCTACATTCATTCTCTAATCAGTATCACATAGAGAGAAAATGACCCTTTCGATTTTTTATCTAGGAAGCTCATCGCAATTATTTGGATCTAGAAATGGCTCATGGCTTCATCGCACTTGTATGTTGCATGATTTCTTGTAATGCTCACATCCATACTATATTCTTCTAGTGTTGAGGCAATCCTCATGCATTCACATTTTTGTCTCTTCCCCCATGGTGAAGCAAAAAATATAACAAATTCTAAGAAGCTTCATTCATCATTAATATTATCTACTTTTTGTATTCTTGCATACTACACAACCCTTCAAATCAAGTTGAAAATTTCCAAGAAAGATAGATCTCAAGAGTATTTTCTCTAACTCCTCTACATATGCCTTTATTAATGCCTCTACATATAGAATCACATATTACAAGACTTTAGCATTTTCACCCCAGGTCTCTTCCATCCCAACACTATTATATATACAGGTTGCATGCATATATCTTTTCCTTAGTGGAGTCAAATATATAGGGAAGGCGTCTGAGAGGAGTCTATTATTATATCACACAAACAACTACCACAAGGCAAGTGGCCCCATCAATGCTTGATAATCACTAGATGCAAGCAATACACAAACTAAGTGGAACAACTCAAAAAATAAAATAAACACCTCTAGACCATTCAGGTAGATCAAAAGAAGCATCAAGGCTCATCATCGTTCTGGCATGACCTATGCAAATTTGAACCACCTTGTCTCATAATCTTTAGCTCGACCTATATGAATCTGAACCACTTTGGCTCATAGGTCTTTCCAACCTTCCATAGGATCCTTTGCCGCTTTGATAGTGTATAAAGAGGTTAAATACTCGATGTATTTATCAAGGAACAACAATATATATATAAAGAGGTGAAATGTACTTAATACGGTTGAACAACACTATAACCACCTAATAACCACCACACCACCAATGTAATAGTATATAGTAACACATAGTTGAATAGGCTAACACATAAATATGAACACTATTGTTAAATTGAATGGAGGACTTGGTACAAAACCAGGACATGCATCTTTAAGCTCATTAATAATACAAACTTTAAAAAAAAAATTGAAAAAATTTAGTGTTTACCATACATAATGAGACATCTCAAAAAATATTATTAAGATATGTGTAATAAATGTCATTGAGTAAATATCAAATTTGGAATAACACTGTCACTAATTACTCAGTGAATGGTAAATCCACCAATATTCAGATGTGAGAATTACCATTATTGAAATGAAGTGCAAAACAAAATTTATAGTACTTTTGTGGCGTGCATATTTTCTTATTGATATTATTCATTTAATCTTAATATTAAAATAAGTGATAGTTCAATCAATAAGAAATATTATAATCGTCCATAAAAAATGCACATCTCTTGCATTGATGAGATAGATAATCTAGAAGTATTCGACTTTGAGCTCTAAATAGAGGACACTCAAATAGTGGAAAGCTATAATTAATCTCATTTGGATAAAATAAATTAATTTAGAATATTCTCTAATGTTTGAAAATGATGATGCTATTTTTAGCATGCATTAAAAACATGCTAAAAATAGATTCCTAAATAGGTGGATTGGACAATTCTAATGAAGGTTTCATAGTAAATATTTGGGAGATCCTCTAAAGAAATTTTAAAACCCTTATAATTCTTCATTTATATATTTTTCTAATGATGAAACTATGATTTATAAACAATTGATTTGTCACAATTAAGACTTGGCAATTTATCACCACTTTGTTTAGGAATCACAAAATATTGGCTCCTAAAAATTTATGGAAACTCATTATAAATAAAGACTAAAAAAAGTTGGTTAGAATATTGTTCTATGAAGAACCAAGTGCCCTAGTGTTGTATGAATAAGACAATCTCCAAAAAAATAAGCATTTCTAATTTTTAATAGCTTTCAATTTTCATGTGAAAAAATAGCTTTATCCTATTGTGGAAAGGTAGGATTATTTTTAAAAGAGGTTTCATGTCTTAAAATACAAATTAGGTGTTACTACTTCAAATAACTTTTACCTTTCTATGTGGAAAAATAACTTTATTCTTTTGTGTAAAAGATAGGATTATTTGAAAAGAGGCACTATGTCTTAAAATAGCCAAGTCAGACTAATACAGGCTCACTTTTTACTATATACTCTCAATGAACATTGTGCTTTCCCTCTAAAAAATCACATTTTCCTTTAAAGCACATATTTTTTCTTTGACTATATCAATAAATATTATAAACATGACACACACAATAAATGTCATTAAGTAAATCACAAATTAGAGATAATAATTGAACATTAAATACTTGATGATTATGTAGGTGTGAGAATTATCATTGATGAAACTAAGTGTGAAAATACTTCTTTATTCTAGATTTATAAATAGTTGTATGAAGATAACTAAATAAATTGACTAGACTTCTACCTTGACTATAATTTCTTGTATGGCATGTAGACTTTACTACAAACTATCTTCTCCACTAATCCTAATATTACAACATGTGATTTTCAATCTAACCAATAATCAAAATTATTATAATTATCCATAAAAATTTCCCACCTCTTGCATGAGATAGATGATCTAAAAATAGGGTTAAAAGTATGCATTCAATAATGGTTCTTTATGTATAGAGCCTATAAGATGTGTAATGCATGTTCTTATGTAGATGCACATTACATTATAAGAACTTTACATGTATATATTTCTCGAATATTTTTTCATTCATAAGTTTTACCTTTGATGATTGTGTGGGCATAATTAAATTTTATTTGTTGATGCATTCAAATCCAACATTGTGTGCACCTCAAAGTTCTTAAAAATCTTAGGTTTTTTCATAACCATCTATATTCTAGTTGATAATGCTTCAATTTCTCAAAACAAATTGACATTACTACCTTCTTAAGGCCATATTACCATATATTATGAATTGGGGATTCTACTTTGATTTTGGACTGGGTCTAGAAAACAAATCCTTGTTCAAGTACTTCATGGTAGCACATCACTCATTAGATTTAAAATATCCTTGAAAAAATTCCTAGTTTTTTCTTTTTTTCTCTTTTCTTAGCTCCTTTATAGTTGTCTTTGACGACATCATGAATGTTTAAAGCTCTCGTGTATTATGGACCTCATTGATATTTAAGATCTGGTAATAGAGGAAACCTTGTGTGTATAGATGGGTCCCATGATTGAGTAACAATTTGATTGATCAGAGAATTGGGTTGGAGATAGAGAAGTCAAGGAGGACCGAACATCAAAATGAGCAATCAACAAATTTGGAATATGCCTCCTTTTGTAGGATTATTGTACATTTCAAAGAGGTTTCCACCTCCCTAATATTCAAAGAAATAAAATGAATTTTGGATCTCATCAATTGGGATAATGTTTAACCATTTCTTGACTTGACAAGGAAATGTTTGAAGAGATGAATGAAAGATTTTGAATTGCAATTGGTATCTTCTAACTGAATAGATAATATATGAATTTATCGTACCCATGATTAATATACTCTTCCTCAAATATCGATGAAAAAATAAAATAAAATAAAATGATGTTTTCCTTCATTCATCAACTTATAATTAGACCTCCAATGATGAAAGAATTGAAGTTAAACATTACAAGAAGAAAAAAAGCTATAAAGAACAAATAAAATAGTAAAATTCGAATGGACAAAGAGTGAATAAACAAAGTCTTAGGCCGAATGTTTTAGTTTGTACTGGATTGAAATTTAAATTTAATACGAAAGTGGGAGGTGTAAATCCTTAAATCTGAACTCAACATAGAATGACCCGGACCGGGACGGAAGAGAGAAGTAGAATCTAGTGCAAACCCGTTGACCCTTATGCATGTCTAAGCTTTCTCCAGCATAAAGAAACATTCTGTTAGCTAAGAGGAATTTGTCGATAGAACGTGCTTTTAAAAAACTTGTAACAATAAAACGAACTGGATGGAAAGAGAGAAGTTAATTGAAAGTTGGTTGCAGGTTGTTTCAAATGCATTCGCCGTCCCGTAAATCAGACGCTTCAATATTAAATCAGAAACCAAGCAGATAAAGCCAATCATAAAGTTCCACGTTACATCGTGTGCAGGGATAAGGCGGCAGCAGCATAGATTGCGGAGATGGTCGTCCCGTTATGAAGCAATGGAATGGAGTAGCCATAAAAGCAGAGGATGGGATTCATTTTCAAGGAAGCGCAGAGACTCATAGCAATAATGGCTGCAAAGATGTTGATCGCTGCAGTTTGCATGGTGGCGCTGCTGGGTGCAAATGACGTGCTTGCACAGAAGGGAAAGAAGAAAGTGAAATGCAATGAGTGGGCCTACAGGAAGAGCTGCTACGGATATGAGCAATACTGTCCGGACGAGTGTGCGTATGGGTGCGTGATGGACTGCAAAACTTGCAAGCCTGTTTGCCGTAAGTATCGATAACTTTATTTGTTTTTTGAGGTTTGTTTTATGGTTGAGAGTAACAAGTTTGGGTGTGCTGTGCAGCGTGCAATAAGCCCGGAGGCGTGTGCCAGGATCCTCGCTTCATTGGAGGAGATGGCATCATGTTCTATTTCCACGGTAAGAAAGAGCAGAACTTCTGTTTGGTGTCGGACTCAGAGCTCCACATCAATGCTCACTTCATCGGCAAGAGAGGAGAGGGAATGGGGAGAGACTTCACGTGGGTGCAGTCCATTGGAGTGCTCTTCGACGGCAACCATCAGCTCTTCCTGGGAGCCAACAAGGTGCCCTCGTGGGACGATTCCCTTGACCACCTGGCAATTGCCTTGGACGGCAAATCAATCCTCCTTCCTCAGCAGGAGGGTGCCACGCTTTCCCTCTCTCCCTTCAATTTGAAAATCGTTCGATCTGACCGCACTAATGCCGTGACGGTTGAAGTGGAGAACAAGTTTATGATTACAGCCCGCGTTGTGCCCATTACTCCCGAGGAGTCTCGAATCCACAACTACGGAATCACCTCCGACTCCGACCACTGCTTTGCCCATCTGGAGCTCACCTTCAAGTTCTACTCTCTCAGCCCCCGTGTGACCGGCGTGCTTGGACAGACATACGGAGAAGAGTACAGGAGCCCCATTAACTTGGGCGTGCCCATGCCCGTGGTGGGAGGTGAGGCCGACCATGTGACCACCAATCTCTTTGCCACTGACTGCAAAGTTGCCCGATTCGGCTCACCCAACAACAACGTCGACAACAACGATTTTTCCATCGTCGACCTCAACTGTGCAGGGAGACCCGGTGGCCGCGGCATGGTTTGTCGGAGATAGATTTGCACTAACGAACAATAATACTTCGCAAAATCTCTGCGACCGCCACCAATATTTATGTTGTGCATGCCTAATTTCGTCTATGTATTACGGCCACTGGCCACCAAATAATTCTCAATGCCATCTTCAACTCTAATTAATTTCATGTCTTTGCGTCTATCTATTAAATTCCTTCTAAATCCTGGTGGGGAGGTGGACACCAATCCTACTCGAAACAAAGAAAAATGGAAGAACATTAAGCAACAGCTTTTGGTGACTTGTACACATTAATTTATCTTTCTCACATCATTAATTTATCTTTCTCACATCTGTCGGAAGTTTGTTGTTTCTATTTTATTATGCTTTAAATTGATTATTCAAGTTTCACATTGAGTTCATTTAGTATTTTTAGTTTTTCTCCCCAAAGTGCATTTCAGGCATATTTACCCCGTCTTATCATAAGGAAATAGTCAGGATCTCCAACAAGGTTGACTCACATAAGAGTTGAAAGTCAATCTTACCTTTGGGGATCTCTTTTTCCTAATGAAAGAAGGAAGATAGGTGCATCACATATTTAGTCACCCCATTTTGACCCCCACCATTTTCCTCCATTTCACAATTAATTATCAATTTTGTAAGAAAATTATTCTAAAATTTAAGACACACAAATGTTTGTCATGAATGAAGCAATGTAACATTAGATAGAAAGTAAATCTATCTAATCTAATCTACATGCTTTAAATAACAACATACCATTCAAATATTGAAATGAATCTAGGCACATAATCTATACAAATGTATAGCATTAATAGGTTCTTTGAGCTATGTACCATCCACGTGGAGAGCTTATATGCAAACAATCCATAATCTCTAGTGATGATATAGGGACCCAACCAATTTAAGCTAAACTTTCCCTTTTCTCCTGGCACGACATTCACATTGCGGTGTTTTTTGTAAAGCACCAAGTCACCACATTTAAATGAATGAAGGATAACACTTTCATTGTATTTGCATTGAAGACCTCTATAATAAGCTTACAAATGTTCGAGAGCATGTATATATTGTTCATCGAGCATCTCAAGTTGTTGAAGTCGTTGTTCTTTATAGGAAGTGTCATTGAGAGAAATGTGTAATGAAGGAATTTCTAACTCCCAAAGCATTCAACAATATCGGCACCATACACCAAGTTGTACAGAGTAGTTCCTATAGTCATATGAACACTTGTGTGGTAGGCCCATAATGCATAGGATAGTTGAGTATGCCAATCTTTACTATTTTTGTTAACAATTTTTTGTATCACTTGCTCAATAGTTTTGTTAGAATCTTTCACTTGTCCATTTGATTGTTGATGATATGGTGTAGAAAAACGATATTGTATACAAAAAATTTCAAGGAATTTCTTCACTTCTTTGTTCTTAAATGATGTACCATTATCTAAAACTAAAACTAAAACTAAAGGAAGACCAAATCATGATATATTGTTATCTAGAATAAAGCAACAAATAACTTCAATTTTCGTGGACCGAAGTGGAACCGCTTCAACCCATTTCGTGAAGTAATCTATAGCTGTGATGATGAAAGTATGTCCTTCAAATGAAGGAGGAGAAATTTTACCAATAAGATCCAAGCACCACACGGAAAATGGCCAAACAGATATTTGGGCATGAAGTTCGTAAGCAAGAGCATGAATCAAATTGTTATGTTGTTGACACTTAGGACATTTCTTAACGAAGGAAAAAGAATCTTGCTCCATATTTTTCCAATAATAACTGATGCAAAGTAACTTCTAATCAAAAGATTGAGCAGCAAAATTTCTTCCACAAGCATCTGAATTGGCTTCTTCGAGAGCAATGGGGATCTCTAATTTGTTAAGGCAATGCACAAGGAGACCATTATATGCCCTTCGGTATAACACATAAGCTAAAGTTTTGTATGGCACTATGAGTTTTCGTATGCGAGCTTGAGTGCTTTTTTATGGTGGGATCAAGAAAAGTACTATCATGCAAATATTGAAATATATGGGAGTATCATTCCTCTAAATCATTTACACAACAAACTATTTGATCCTTAGTTTTTTCGATATTGGTGGTGATGTGAGATTATGAATAGTAAATTTAAAATCCACACATGAATCGTCAAGGGAAATAAGGGAGGTAGTGCTCACCATTGCATCTACATGTCGATTATCTTTTTGCGGAATATTATCAATAGTATATGAGGAGTAACGCTTTAATATTTATAACGCTACGTCGCAATATTGAGATAGTTTATCTTGTTTTGCTTGATAAGGTCCATTAATTTTTTTTATGATTAATTGATAATCAAGTCAAAGATATGAAGATGTTGAATAGTAAGGGATAGCATTGCACGCAAGCCAGCAATGAAAGCTTTGTATTATGTGATATTAGTGCATAAAAAATTTAGATGATAGGATAAGGGAAATGGTTTACCTAAAGTAGGTAATAGTATAACACCAGCACCATAGCCTATTCCTTAGAACCATTGAAACATAAATCCAATGTTTTGTTTACTTCTAAGGACAATGCATGCTCATCAAGAAATGATTCTTCATATGGTAAAGCTAATGGTGAGGGAGTCTTACCTAAATGGTCAGTCAATGCTTGACCCTTAATTTTGTTTTGGGAGACAAATTTTAGATCAAATTCTATTAACAACCTTACCCATTTAGCTAAACATCCTAAAACATGAGTTTTGGAGAAAAGATGTTTCAATGGATCAAATTTTGTAACAACATGCACTTCAGCATTTAACAAATAATGTATCGACTTACTTGCAACAAATACAAGAGCCCAACATTGTTTTTCTATTGTTGTATATCATGTTTCATAATCAATCAATGTTCGACTAATGTATTACACAGGACATTCTTTACCATTCTCATGTTGCACTAATAACACAGTAAGACCATTAAATGAAGCAGAAATGTAAAGAATAAAAGGACATCCTGAGGTAGTTGGTTGTAAATTAGGTGGGTTAGCCAAATATTGCTTTAAATTCTCAAAGGCTTTTTGACACTCTTTGTTCCATTTAAAATTAGAATCTTTCTTAAGAAACTGAGTGAAGGGTAAAATCGGGTCCACCAATGATGCAACAAAACAATGGATAGCTTGAAGCTTTCGTTGTAAGCTATGAAATTGAGAAAAAAATTTAGAAGGTGGCATGTTTATTATAGCATCAATTTTATTTTTTTCCACTTCAATACCCCGATGTGGCATCATAAATCCTAATAGTTTTCCACTATCCACACCAAAGACACATTTCATAGGATTCAATCGCATGTTATATTTATGAATTTGCTCAAAAATTTATAAAAGAATTTTAACACGATTTTAACATTATATAGATTTGGCAAAGATATCATCGCCATAATCCTCTAATATTTTATGGATAAAATCATGAAATATTAATGTCATAGCCCTCTGATACGTTGTTCCAAAAATTTTAATCCAAATGGCATTACAACCCAACAAAATGTTCCCTGAGGTGTTAAAAAGCACTTTTGTAATGGTCTTGAGGGTTAATAAAGATTTGATTATATCCAAAGAATCCATCCATGAATGAAAGTAAAGCATGCTCAGTAGTAGAATCAACAATCATATCTATGTTAAGTAGAGGAAAATCGTCTTTCAAAGATGCTTTATTAAGGTCGCAAAAATCTTTACACATTTGAATATACAATTATTAGGTTTTGCAACAGCCTCAGTGTTTGATATCCAAGGTCAATAGTCGATAGGATGAATGAAACTAGCTTGTAAAAGCTTCTCAATCTCAGCTTTAACCAACAAAGCCGCTTTGGGATTCATTTTACGAATCTTCTATCTCACAAGTTTAGCATCATCTTATAACATAATGTTATGTGTAACTACCTTAGGATCTATGCCACGTATATCTGAATAGGACCAAGAAAATAGTTCAGGAAACTCATGTAACAGTGTAGAATTTTCTTGTTAAATTCATTAGATTCAAGGAATTTTCTAATTAAAATAACCTTGTCCAAGTTAGATGGATCTATCAAGACATCAACAGTATCTCCTACTAGTGTACTATAGTCTGGAACATTAGGGAAATATTTGGGGTATGTCATAATAATTTACCATATCATCTGATTTACAAGAATCTTTCCCTTGAAAGTAAGCATCAACATAGACAATAAGGAAATCCAAGATCATGGTCATAAGTAGGTAAATTGTTGTACATTCCCAAAAATTCCACTAAGGATTCATCAATCAAAAATATGTCCAATGAAATGTTTTCCATTTTACTTATCAATTCAGGATAAACTAAATTGAGCAATGCCTTAGGAGGATATTGCACATTATCATGTTCACATTAACCAAAGGTCTTTGATAAGCTTTAGTGGGTTCTGAAGGACGATAACCAATACCATTTGTTGTGCCTTGTGTGTTTAATTCTAAAGGGACCTTGATACCTTGTTCCTTTATACAACAAACATTGGCTTTATCTACCCAAATTGAGCCAAGATTTTAAATCCTCTTTCATAAATACATTCCATTTCTTTCAAGGAAGATGTTTTTCATAATTGTAATCATCAAAATCGCGTGTATACCTAGTATTACTTTTATTAAACTATAAGTTGTAAAATTAGATGTTTGAGTAGATTCCATTGAAGATTGTGTTGATGTCACTATGATCTCCTTTGATTCTTCAAGTATAGCTAGTGAGATTTTATACTCTCCCATGAAAGTAGGTGTAAAATCTAATGAACCCCAATCATTGTCAAAGAGTTTAGTCATTGGTGAGGCATAATAATCATTGTCCTTATCGTTGAAAGACATAGGTTCAACTTTTGAGGATGGAATCAATGTATTAAAAGGTTTCTTATGTCCCATTTTAGTTTGTAAACATATTTCAGATTTAGGATCAGCTTTCACCTTATAAACCTTGTTGTTATATATATACTTCATTATGTGGTGGAGGGTGGAAGGAACTTCTCCCATAGCATGAATTTGTGGTCTTCCAAGGAGAAGATTATATGAGAGAGCATCTAGCATAACATGGATAAGGGTAGGTAAAACTACGGGACCTACCTTAATAGGTAATGTGATTTTTCTCAATGATTACCTACCAACATTAACAAAACCATGAATAGATAAAGCATCGGGTTGAATGAGCGATTTATCCACACCAAGATTATTTAAGAGATTGATGCTACAAACATTAAGGCCTGACCCATTATCAATAAAGGTATGCCTAACCCCATTTTATTAATGGCCACAAATATCATTAATGCATCATATTGCTTTTGAGTTTCATCATGGGATAATTCACTTTGGTGGAAGACAATGTCTAAATTTGTTGAATTCATACCCTTAGGTAAGGCTACTACATCATTTGGCTTACCATAAGGTGGCACAACAACCTTCTATAAAACCTCCTGGAGCATGTTATGATAGATTAGTAAGGTTTGAATTAAGTTCCACAACAAGATCTTCATTGGAGTAGCTCAAAGTTGCTCAACAATATCATACACTTTGCATTATGTTGAGGTAAACGAGGTGTGTGAATGAGAATAGGTTGCAGGAATGGAATTGATGACAAAATGACCAAAATTCGCTTTTTTTGTGTCTTATTCCTTGTGTTGTATTTATGAGCAACGACAAGGTAATGATGTTGCTACAGTACATCTTGTTGTATGTGATTACGTTGAGTCAATTATCTTGCAAATTTTAATATATGACCATGAGATTTCTTTTTGTTTCATGGTGGTCCAATAACAAGCACAGGTTGATTTTGCAGTTGAGGCTTGTACGAAGGAGGGTAAATAATCAATTGTGGTGTGTTTGAATCTATTGTTTATTAATCTTTGACATTTTAAATATTTTAGAGTATTAGTGGGAAATTTAGATGAGATGGAACCATCAAGGGCTTCATTTAATATATCAAAATCATCACTACTAAAAGGCTCATCATGTGTATAGAAAACGTGTAGAAACGGATTTGACATGATCAAATTGTTGTACTTTCACCAATAGATTAATTACACCATTAGTTATAAGGTTCAATTTTATTTTTATGCTTCTTCAGATGAGTTATGATCAAACACAACAAATCAGATATATTACATATAGTTTTCAAAAATAGGTTACATAATTGCACAAAAAAGATAGATATCAGTTTGTACTTGAAAGTTGGTTAAAATTAGGTAGGTCAAAGACATTAGCGCCCTAGACTAGAGGTATGAGCTTTTCAAGTTTTGAAATTTTTGATAGATTATACAGTAAACAAAGGTCTAAGATTGTGACAGTCCAAGTCTGATACAAAAAATTGTCATTTTCCCCAATTTTATAAAATGTGACCTAATGAAATGAACTAAGGTTTGCAATATTCTAAAAAATGCTATTATTTTTCACTAATTCACGCAATAATTTAAAAATTATGAAAACTGTCTATAATAGATATGATGTATTACTAAAATTCAAATGAATAATATTTCAAATCCTTTTGCAAAAATTAAAGAAACAAACTTCTTTTTCAATACAAACACAGTTTTTTACAAACATGAAGAGTTTCAATTTTGGAAATTACTTTTTATTGAAAATTTCATATCTAAGGAACAATAAAGCAGAATTTTTTTAGGTGTAGGATATGTTTGGTTCACCAAAATGTGATGTGGAAAAATAGATCCTAGACCTAGTGAATAGACTACTAAGATCAATCTTTCTTTGCATCACCATTAGAAGCCAAGATAACAAGGTAATAAGATTGGCTAACAACCTAAAAGGAGAGACAATTTTCCCTAGTCCTGGTTCTTTGTTGTCTTGAAAATAGATAGAATTTAATGTGGATTTAATTGATTTAATTAACTATGTAACCTAATCTGAAAATGTAATTTATTAACACATACGAAACAAAAAAGTAACAGACTGAAAACAAATATGAGAAGGGCATTTTTTTTAATGTTCTACAAATTTGAAGCTAAATTGGGAGGTTAAGGGCGTTGGCACCCTTGACTGAGAAGTGTGAATCCTACTCTACCACTTTTTGGCATGACACCTACGTTTTTCTGCTTTCGCTCTGCAATTTGACGTCCGATCCTGAACCTACAAAATCAGCAAAGAGGGGGAAAGGGGTAGCTATAGAGGAGTTTTCCTTGGTCAAACCCCTATTTTGAAAACTCTCACATAAATAGCTATTGATTGGGTTGTCAATATATTGCACCCGAATGCTTGAATGGTTAATTCAGCAATCTTATGGGAACTATCTTCCTTATGGGTATCCTATGGTGAAAATAGACCTCCAGATTCTAGGCTGGTTCCTATATGATAAAATTTTGTACTTGTTTCATGGGAAAAGGGAAAAAACTTAATCTAATGCAAAACTGGAAAAGTTGAACTGTGGTGATGCACCTATTTGATTTAAAGAAAACAGATTAACTCACAACTGATTCATCATGAAGCTTACTTTCACAACTCAGATTGAACAATTTAACTACATTAATGATTCACAGAAAGGCATGATAATTCATTCTTCATGAAGGAAAATATTGAATTAAATGTTGAAAAATTTAACACAGAATCTGATATGCAATGACTAGAATAAGAAACTTAAAGAATATAACTCTTCTCTTTACTGAGTTATTCTTTTTCCAATATATACAATGAGATGCAACTCCAAAGTGCATGAAGGTGAAATTGAAAGTCAATTTCAGTATAAAAATGATAACTTCAAGGCAAATCCCGAGTTTCCAGAAGAAGGCCCAAACTCATGCGAAAATGAATGTATGATGATCCAAACTCAAGGTCATAACTGAACTATAGAGCACTCAAAATAAATTTTCCCAAAAAAAGTGGGTCCAAGCATGCGAAAACCACCTCGTTTCTGCCAACTCGCCCATGATGACTGAAACTCCATCTCTGTATCATGCATGATATCTCGTGAACTGATGTAGAACTAGAGCAATGTACCAATAATCTCCATAAATTGCATGATTAAGTTCTCCAGTTAGCTTTCACTTGTATTCTTGCATGGATTTGAGAAGGCCTTCATTTAATTAAATGTTAAAATTAATCATCAAATGATTAAATACTTTGACAACTGACATATACCCCTTATTTCTTGTCTAAATATTAAAGTAATAATAATATTACTTTTAATATTTAATTGAACATTAAATATTTTTTTTAAATCCATGCAAGAATAGTATTTCAAAGTCCTTCCGGCCTTAATTATTAGGTCGATTGATCCTAAGAGTCAAGACCACAGTGATGATTAAAATGAAATGATTATGTTAAAACAATAATCAAAAACCCCATTTCACTTAGCAAATGGGAAAAATCATGGAACCCTAAAATGCATTATCATTTTCACTTTGACTTTTTGGAGAAGCTTCATGAAGAAGTTGGCCGCCATGTTGCTGGGGTTTGAAGCTTGTAATCTTCATCAAGTGGCTCGAATCTGCACCTTTTTGAGCTGGAATTCTTGATAATGTTGGTAAGTTTGGAGTTCATTATTTAGCAGCTTCAAAAAACCAATCACCTTATCTATCTGAATTCCATGACTTTCCTATTGCTTCTGAGAGAATTTCTGGATTTTTCTATGGGGACTGCGTGGTAAGTTTTATGTATCTCTTTTTTTGAGAAGTTTGCTATTTCTATATAATTTTTGCATATACTTTACCTCAGAATCAATAAGAAGCTGTATCGATGTTTCATCACTCTGGCACTAAAATTGAAGATATTTCTGAAGTTTATATAAGTATTTGAGAAGTGGGTTTTTTGTTTCTATTGCTTTCCAAAAAAAACGTGGGTACTTTCTTCTCTTTCTTGTCCATTTCCAGAGATAATGAAAACTGAATCTATTCTTTGGTATTCCGTATCGTTTTCACCATTTTGAGGGCCTTCCGTACTCTTAAGCATTGTTCCTTTTAATATGAATGAAACAATGAAGACAAAAACTGGGGTTTCTGCATTTTGTTGAAGAAAACATCTCTACATTTTCTTTTGTACTCTGAGTGTGATGCAAATGTTTATAACCTTATAGACCCATTCCATTTTTATGGTATTTATGGACAGTCACTATATATAAGGTTAATGACTGTAGGTCTTTTGCAAAAATCATTGTAACAACATTGTTCCTTAATATAATGACAATTCAGTGGTTGTTCTACTATTTGACACATTGCACAGTCATTATTCTTCATCCATGTCTGTGTTGATTTTGTGCACTTGTCTCATAGCAATAGCTGTCATGTCAATTTCCATTGATCTGCAAACTATCCTTTTGTTATTTATGTCACTAAATAGTTGTATTATTTACTTACAAGAAATTGTGTTGAACTTTGAATATGGATTTTAGCAATGTTATCTTGTGATTGGTGACTGTCCTTAATTATTCAAAACTACTCATGACTGTATTTGGCGAAGTCTGTCTTAACCCTTATTACTCTTTCAAATCTTGGAAAAGACATAACTATTGTCCTGTCACTGGCATCATTGTTCTCAACTGCAAACTGTAGCTTTTACTTGCTCTGTAAAAACTCCCTTTTTCCATTTACCATCTAGTGTCTACACTTTGATATGCACGATCAAAAATAATTAAATGATAGTAATCTTCATGTTGTTTGTTCACCTAGCCCTTAACTTCCAATGATAGGCTATACTTGTATTCGAATATGTTGCCTCTCATAGCTGTTGATGAATGAATTGTAGCTCGATTATTGTATTTCTGTAACTATTACATTACATGCCTTACAGACTTTGTAGAAGCATATCTGAAAATATCCTTGGTATGGATAGCCAATGCAATCATAAGATAATGGATGGACGATTAAACTTTCCTTTCAAACTGTTAGGACTACCAACACTATTATTAACATGCTATGCACTTGTTTCCTTGTAATTCCATTAATTCTTGCAAAATACACATTTCCTTTACACATGTGACTGTTTCTTATGATAATGATGCTCCATTTCGGTCTTCTATGGACTGTAGTTTTTGTGATCTGCTTTGTTGATGATAACAATGAGGTTAATGATCCATTAATATATTCTGATCATTCTTTAGCATGATGAGCAATAAAAATGATTGCTCAAACTGTTTCCATCATAATGAATTAGAGACTGCTTTATGAATTTATTTATTACAGCAGTCCTATTTGATGATAGTCCTACTTGATGATTGTTCTTGATACTTGATGTCTCTCATGTATGATGTGAATGAGAGGTGTCCTTTCCATATGCCGGTCTCAGCCCTTGTGGGAGCCCATTTTGCTCCACATATCTGATAAAATTTATCATAAATATACTGAACCTGTTCCTGCACATTTAAACAAACATGTTAGCAAAATAAATGAAGCTGAAAGCTTCCATTGAATTTTGTTTTCTTTTGAACAGTGAAATTATCTGATGGATGCATGATCGAATGTATGTTATATTTCTATTGGTAGTGTAGGCATAGGATAGGATATGATTTGTCACTGTTTAGAGACCATCTCCAATATCATATTTCATCATATTTGCATATGCCTTTGGAGCTTGGAGTTGGATCAATTTGAAAGCAAAACACAACAACTGAAGATTTTAACGTAGAGACGATTCATCATTCTAGGAAATGACGAATCACTTTCTATCACTTGCTTATGTTATTCTCCGTTGTATAGTTTACATTTCCTTTTTGTATTCATCATTTGATTATAAATATCAAATTGGCTACTCCCACGGCTTGTGTGGGACTTCAGTTTTTCAAATATGAATAAAACAGCATTCTTTTATGCAAATTTATGAGTTCCTTTGTTACAAAGATTTGCATAATAACACTTGAAATTCATAAGTAATCAAAGTTCTGGAATGTAATGAATACTTAAGCAGAAAAATTTTGTACCTTTTAATGTAGAATGCAAATCAGCTCTACTTGTTTTGAGTTGTAGCTAAAAATAGGTAACAGATTGATTGATAAATGTGTGTGCTCCTAACCTTAAGTGTGTCTAAGGTTGTAATGAGCTAAAATAACAAAAATTATACTCAAGTGTATTAGAGAATGATTCCTAAATGACACAAGCATAATCAACCTAAGAGAAAATTAAATACCCTAGGAAAATCCAAATATGCAAATACCTTACTTCGAGCAGCAAGGACATCACATTTTGAAGATGAGAACACTCTGAAAACAGTCATTAGGTGCTTGAAAGAAGCCAAAATCTATCTCCAAAACCTAAATTTGATCATGTCCTTTGATTGGCATCAAACTCCAATCATTTTACTAGCTTGATTAATTATGAGATTTGCCTCGTAAATCTATAAAAATGAATATATTTTGGAAAATCTTTGCTATATTGTATTTGCTTCTCTCTCAATTTGAAATAATAATTCCCATATTTATAATGGAACAAAGGAATAAATTAAAGTGTAGGAAAATTCATTTAAATTTAATTTTCGAGATTTATTTACCGCTAAGACCCAATTTTGAAATTAATGGAGAGAATACTAAAGTGAGTTCCAAATAAAGTGTGAAATTGTACTTCACCTTAAGGGAGTACAATTTCTAACACTACAAAAGTTAAATTGATTCTAGCACCTAAGACTCTTTTGGATGTACAAGAGAGAAGGTTAAGAAGTAGAAGCCTCAAAGAATATCTAGTTCGTTGAAGGATTTACCTCTAGAAGATGTCACTTGGGGGGATAATAGATACTTTGGCAATCAAATCTAGTCACACCATTATTTGATGAGCATTGACTTCATATGCTAGTTGCAGCATGTTAGGAATTAGCAAAAAAAGGTCATAAATTAATTTAATTTATTTGAAATCAAAACTGGATGTATGAAATCCCAAGTTTAACAAATGAGAATATTGGTGTGACAATTCCAACCATAGATATACGTTGTCTCCATGTGTAGTTGTGTTGAAATAAATTTCAATTGAATAGCATTAATATTTTTATAGTTGTGTGAATTGTAGTTAGATCAAAGTAAATTAATTTCTTGCATTTATTTAGCTCATGAGCATTTTGTCAAAAATATAAGAAAACAATTAGGGATATTTCATCAAAGGAGCAAAATGAGATAGATTAATATTTAGGAAGCCCTAAGAGGGAAGCCTCTCTTGATGCATTGTGTGGTATCTCAAGTGTAAATCCTTATTAATCAATACCATCATTGGATAACAAGACAATGGGTAGGAAGTTAAGATTGAGAAATTAACTAGGAAATTCCTAGAAAAAATAAGAGATCCCAACATACTTTACATGGTTTTCTTGAAGTTTGAAATAATAAAGGGCGGTGGGGGCAAGTCCCTCCAAAAGGCCAATGAATGGCCTTGGAGTGTTAGGGGTTTCAATGCCCCTAATAAAAAGAGGTTGGTTAAAAACCAAAGTGTTTCTAGTAAAATGAATTTTGATCCTCTACAAGAAACCAAAAAATCTCTAAAGAAGAGTTTGGCAAGCTTCTAAAAACGTCTTGGAAAAACAAGTAGGGCTTAACTACCTTCGTAAAGAACGCTTTTATGGGCTTATGCATCATGTAAAATACGAAGCCAATACAAATATCTCTAGTCCTAAGGTCTTCTAGCCAGATATGTTGCTCCTTCAAGTGCTACAAATACAATATCTCAGGAGTTCTTTTCAATATGTATGGCCCTAATAGCCCCATAATAAAATGGCACCTTTAAGATGAATTATCAAATCATCTTGATTTGCTTCATGATGAAAAAGTTCTTCCTAGAAGTGACTTCAATACCGTAGCAAGTCTTATGGATAAAAGAGGAGGCGTCCAAAGGATTACTCAATTAGAAATAGATTTCAAGAGTTATGCTTAACAATAATTTGTTGGAATTTCTCCCTATAAGCAACATTTTATGTCATCATTCTTTCTTTGTTTGTTTTAGAGACTCGCCTAATGAATAACAACATAAACTTGCAACATTGGAGAAATCACCATGGACTGGGTGATTTTCCTCTGCATTTGAGAGGGGCAACTCCCCCACTTGATATTGGGTTTTGAGGTTTTTGGTACTTTTAACCAAAAAGTACAAGGAAAACTAAGAGAGACAAGAATGATGTAAAGAAGAGGGAAATGAGTAAAGTGGAGGATGAGAACCCAAAATAGAATAAAATCCAAAGACCATTTGGATAACTCAAAATATATGAAAAATGAACAAAAGGTCCTCATATAGAAATGGGAATAGTAACATAATAGGAACAAGAAATTATGAAGAAGCACAAAGTCTCCATATAAATCTCCATGCACATATATGTCACCATTCACCAAAGTTTACAACATAAACCCTACAAATTTTATATATTACACACACCAAATGAATAGAGGATTTGGTGTTTTGCTTATCTATGAATAGCAATGCACAATGTAATAATTAAATAATTCTAAAAATCCCATAGACACCAAGTTTTTATCACACTATTGCTTACATTCCATTAATAATCTTTGAAAAATACACAAAGTTGCAGCATGTTCTCTCTCAAAGGTGAGAGAAAGAACATTACAATGAAAAATATCCCTTTTAACCTTTTTCACCTCACACAAGTAGTTACACAACTACTTGTAACCTTTATTTCCCCAAATTCCCACCTTTTTTTTTTAATCCGCCTTTTTTCATTTCACCTCATATATACAAGCATTATTTTCTTCTTTTTATATTGTATTAAAGACTTTTCCCTTTACAATTAGTTCTATCGAAAACAATTAATTTCACTTACACCACCACTTAAGACCCACATTTATTAACTTGACCAAATTGACTCACTAATGCACTTATAACATTTAAAAGTTCATTTATGACCTTTCACACAAAGATTTTAATTAATTCATACAAAATTAATAATAATATTTTTTTACTATAATTAAATTAACTAAGTCAGGTCAGGGGGCCTAGTTCGATTGGCTAAAACATCCTATTGCAGGCAAGAGGTCACAAGGTCTAGTCTCCCCCCGTCCATGTGGTACCGGAGGGTGTGTCGTTCCAGCGTCACTGGTCGTGTGAAAAAAAGTTTACCAAGCGCACTACAATTTATAGGGGGGCTACCCGATTCGTGCAGTCTAAAAAGAAAATAACTAAGTCAAAAAAATAATATTATTTAAATTTATAAAATGAATAAAGCTCTTTATGAACTAAACCTAGACACTAAGTGTGGTCCACCATGACCAATCCACCAAGTAATAGAGCCTAAATTATTTGCATCGTGATCACTTGATTGTCTCTATTTGGTTGCCTTTAACTATTTAATCCTACTTCAACCATAATTAACCTTCAATTGCTCATGAAGTACAATTCAAGGAGTTGTCTTAGATTGTGAAAATCAAGGATTTACGCTCAAAGAGGATCCTTTACTTGGAATAATAGAAGGAAAGGCTTGTGCTACATAGTGGAAAGGTTGGGCAGGTTTCTAGTCTCTCCATAGAGGCTTTAAAATTGATGGCTACCTAAAAACACCATTCTATTGGTCAAACCACTACCATCTTTACTTCAAAGTTTTTCCTAACTCAACTCCTTCATGGTCTACATTCGAATTTGAACTCATGTAGTTGCAACACCCAAAAATTAAGCTATTCAATGAAAAGTGGTGGGTATCTTGCCCCTCTTCCAAGAGTTTGCCTATTTTTCAATTTTGTAGCGAATTAAAGCATGTTAAAAAAAAACAAAAAACAAGTACAATAAGGAGGTACATTGTAATATTTTCAAAGCAAATATTGTTGTAGAAGCATCCCTAGAGCATCTTACAAAAACCATTCAAGATTTGGTTTTTTCTAAAGATCTTCTAAAAGAAGAATCTAGATTGCCAGGATTGCAAGATTAGTGCCTAGTGAAATAGGAGACCTAGTGTCAAAAATTACATGATTATTGGATTCTTGAAGGAAATTATAATACTAAGTACTTTTATGTGGTAGCAATTGCTAAGAGGCAAGTGAACAAAATTTAAGGGATGGTGGATGCTATAATGATTCATCAGTAAGCCCCTAAAGTGATAGCAAATAAGCAATCTCATATTTTTTCCAACTTTGAAGGATTTCAACAAGGACATTCATGGTAAGAATCGCCTTCAAGCTAAGATCCACTTCTCTCTCCTCCTTGAGGGTAATGAAGTTGTCAAACCTTTCGTGAGTGGAGAAGTCAAAGCTGCAATCTTTGGGCTTAAAGGGGATATAGCTGCAAATCTAGATGGTATCCATGGTCTTTTTTCAATCTTTTGGGACATTATTGAAAACCCGGTGGCAAGAACAAATGATTCATTGAAATCTAGGAAAGTTCTCAAGGATTTCAAATGCACCTTTCTTGCATTAGTCCGCAAGAAAGGGAACTTTGCAACTTTTCTTGATTACCGCCCAATTGCTCTTTGCAACACAACCAATAAAATTATCTCCAAGGTTAGAGTGAGGCACCTCAAAAGTCTACTTCTCAAATGTAGGAAAAATTTGGATGGAGTCTTAATCACTTAGCTTACTAAAAGCAATGATAGGTGCTTGGCTGTCAAATTGGATGTTGACAATGCTTATGATTGGGTTTCTTGATGGTTTTTGGAAAAGATAAAAAATAAAATAACTCTTTTAGCCTCCAACTTTTCCACGAGATGGATGAGTTGGGTCCTACAAGTGGTCACAAGTGCTTGGTTTTCAATGGTAGCCCAATTGATCTTTTCCAACATTCCTAAGGTATTATGCAAGGAGAACCCTTGTCACCCTATCTTTTTATATTAATCATTGGATCTCTAAGGCGACTTATCAAATGCTACTAGTCAATGGGGAGGTTGTCTAGTATTCCAATTTCACCTTCAATGTTGCCACCTACTCATAAATAGTTCACTAATGACATCATTCTTTTGGGTTTTGCATCTATGGTGAAACTTGTTCATGAGTAAGTGGCTAGCATATGGTTCTACATCTATGGATAATGACATTTATAAACCCTTTTAAGTAGGTTTAACTTTTTGTTCTCTCAAACCTTATGCTCCCCTTTGGATCCAATGAGAGGGCGTTGATGCATTTTGGGCAATTTTTATGACATCATCAATGATTTAGTATGAAGTATGTGGAGTTGTGTTTGGTATTGGTGTGGTGATGTTTTCTAGCTAGTTCATTGGGAGGTGGGTGCTATGTGGGGCTTCTCTATTTTCTCAATGCATTTGGCATGCCTTATAGCAAGAATGTGAGGGCAAGTATCTTCAATTTAATTTTTTCGTTAAGGATAGTCATTTGTCTTCAATTTTCTATTACCAATCACTTATGGCATTACGTTTTGTGAGGCAATTATGGATGAGGTGAGCTTGGGTGTGCATAGCTTTCGCTGGTCTAAAGCCTTAGTATGGAATGACTTTGTAACTAAATTGGCACAAACATTTCAAATACCTCACTAAGGGTTTGTCTTTTCTAGATGTTGCTTCCAAACCACTTCAAGGCTTTATTTGTGCTCCCTTTTGTGATGGCTAAGACTAGCAAGTGTGTAAAATCCATTGAGGCCTTGAGTGCTTATGGCAAAGGTGTGGTAGGGTGAGTTACAAAGGTTGCAATTTCAACAAGAGGTTCATGTTCTTTGGGGCTACGAAATTCTTGCTAGATATAATGGCGACACAACAAAAGTCGACTAGGAGTTACCAACCATACCATCTAATTATTATGTGGTAAATTGATTCATAGGGCTAAGCGAAGAGCTAAGGTAATTCATGGAGTCTGCCTCAATGCACTCTAGACCCTATAGCTAAGGTGTGGTGGCAACACAATGTAGGAAACAACAGACTATGGTGGTGTGTTGAGGCCTCTTGGACATGTGTGTACTAAGTAGTTGTTAGATATATGGCGTTCATATGGTCTTTTTTGCTCTCTTCTAGCTCGCTAGTACTCTAATGTCCATTGAATAATTATGGGTTGTGGGTGTTATTTGGTTCATGGATTTTTGGCATTTGCCTCAAGGTGATGGGGTTTTTTGTCAAGCTTTGGATTTTTTACTGTTTTTTATGGCTTTAAACCATATATTTATATGTTCTACTTCATATATTTTTCAAGCAAGGATCCCTAATAATTCCCCCTACTAATTGATCTACTAAAAAAAGTGAATCTCCAAAAAAAATAAAAAACACATCTAACATGAATATCAATCAAGGACCCCAATCCTGATAGTCAATAAACAAAAGTACAAACAAAAGAATTCTTAATAATTATAATGGGAGTAAATATAACCATCTACAATTTCTGACCAACATTCACCATGAAATGAAATCTCAAAAGATAACTGACATGCATATAACTTCTTTACTAACATTAATTACACTTAAAGCATTGTTCCTTATAATCGATGGGATTCTATCAATATAAACAATTAGAATTTTTTGTCTTTGATTGAAAGGTGCAAAAGGTGAAATGTCATAGAGAGGGGACAAATCCAAGCTTGCTAAGAAGTAATAGTTTAATACAAGTTTCTTACCATACATATAACTACCCATTCACTTTTTTGGGCGGTTAGGAGAAGCATATAGCGCTATGAAAATAGCAAAAGCATATACACCATCACATATAGCATTAGTTTACTGTGACCGATGCTTGTTTTTCCAAGTATAAATCCTTTTTACCTCCTGATCAGTTTCACTTACAGCAGTCTTGACAGAAGAACTTTTCATTACCACATATTCTTTGTGTTTTGCAAGAATATCAATAAGTTGCAACAATTCCTTATGACGAACCTGAATTTCTTCATCGTAGTGCTTAGTGATTTCTTCTAATTCTGATGTAGCTTTCTGCAGCAAAGAGAGACACATGATCAAATCATGTGTCAAACAACTCAAAATTATGTAAGAAAGACTGATATATATTTATACAAAAAGAAAGAGTGGGGTTTCATGCCTGATCCTACTAACAAATCAAAGAATTTGAAATCAAATAATTTAAAATCCTGAGTTCTAATGTCCCCAATTGGACAACCTTCGAAAATGGATGATTTTTCAAACATGTGCAAGCTGCAACGATGAACCAATGTCAAATGTAGTTGTCAAACTCTAATGAAATTAATGAATATGTCAAAATTGTGAAACCCTTATCAAACAAAATGCACAACTACCAATATCCAACATCCTACAAGCTGATATGAGTTTTGGAAACCCTTAAATAATGAAAAAGTGATCAATTTACTGATGTATGACAGCCAGAAAGTATATGAAACCCTTGTGTATACTTCAACATGAATTATGAAATATTTGTGAAGGAAGATCTAACTCTATGAAACTAAATAACCCTTAACAATATCTACAACAGCAGTAATCAAATCTGAGCTGAGGCACCAAAGTGTTGAATTATTCCCATGGCAAACATTTGACAACAATGTATGAAGGCAATATTGATTATGATAACAGGAGATGTGCTAAACATGTGATTTCAAAATACATTTGCAACAACAATCTCCTCACAACTCCAACTTACAAAGGTACGGAACAACTCATGAGGAGCAGCGGCTGGAAATCATTGCAATTTGTGAAACCTCTAGAAATCAACAATTGAAACCCTGAAAATCAGCAACTTGTAGAGGGGTCAGCTGCT
The DNA here is from genome assembly GCA_007258455.2 of Sequoia sempervirens. Classification (NCBI taxonomy): domain Eukaryota; kingdom Viridiplantae; phylum Streptophyta; class Pinopsida; order Cupressales; family Cupressaceae; genus Sequoia; species Sequoia sempervirens. Next base: position 14,107 of record VDFB02147707.1, on the reverse strand, counting down.
AGAAATTTGTTGTTTGGCAGATCCAGCATACCCAAGGCTGGGTGTAGCATTTATGGTGGCTGGTGTGATGTCCCCTTCCTAGTCAATTCAGCTGGATATGTGGTTAGCCTATCATTTCGATCCTCGTAGGCTAGCACTGGTGTGTAGAGGATCATTTCAGGCAGTTACCCGATGTTCAGGAGCATCATTCTTTCAATTGATTCAAGTTGGGCCTTCGCGGAATCTTTCAAAGAGGTTTTTCAGTTACTATTTATAGTAAGTCAGGCAGGTGGAAGCTACTATTTTGGGCAAGGCACCTAGTTCAGCTGGTTAGCTCAGAGTCGACCCAATTTGTCAGTTTGATGGTCAAATGGAAAATAATGGAGCATTTAATGATTATTAAATAATTGATATTTTGACTTTATGTTATAAAGTCACTTTATTAATATATTTAAATATTTGATTAATGGTGTATTATAAAGTAATTTTAATACTTTATAATAAAGAGAAATATTTATTATAATGAATAATTATTTATTCATTAAAAGATGGGACGCCATTTATTTAATATTTTCCCTAAGTTAAGAAGGGCGAATTTAATCATTTATTTAAATGATTATTAAAAAGAAGCTTGGGTCGAATTTTTGAAAGGGTTATATATATACACTGCCAAGACAAATCGAACTCTTATGTTATGATTATTCAATTTGTCTTATTCTCTCTCTAAGCATTGAAGTTTGCGAACCTAGGGTTTCAACAGACAATGATTTTGGAGACCGTTCCCTCTTCAAGATCTGGCATACTGAGGCTGTGAAATACTAGTTGAAGATTGTCAAACTTGGTGACTTCATACAGAGGTTGCAGTTGAGCTTATTGGATCGATTCAGGAAGAACTTACAGAGATTCTTTATCAGTAATTGGTGGCGACTTATCTGAGATCATTGCACAGAGTTTTGGCACTTTATTCTTGAGGCCGTACTTTATTTATTACTGCTGGCTGGGCCATACTTTCTGTACCAGCAAGGCCATACTTATTCTGGAGAACTCACCTTCACATTTGATCTCCTGTCACTTCTATTTGGGACGCCTAGGGTTTTTGAAGGTCTGACATCGATTTTGGAGTCTGTAGATCGCCTTTGCTATTTGGCCGTACCATTCTTCATCTGTTTCTGGCGGCTGCAAGTATTCAGGTTCCCTTTTTAATAAAATATTGTTTTCCCCTTCTGTGATCGATTTGATTTATTATATGAGTTCTGAAAATCAATAGATGTATGCCCCTTCATCTGGAGAGCAATATTGATGCATATTTATTATCAATTAATTTATTATGAATTTTTAGAGTATTTTAGAGCAAAATCGCAATTTATTATTTATTGCAAAAACCCATCAAAAAATCAAAAAATACAAAAACAAACAAAAATTAGTATTCTCAGTCAGGGGTTTGCGTTGAGAGACACCTGGTCTCTTACAGTGGTATCAGAGCACAGTTTTCTTGCCATCCTGTGCTTTTTCAGTTGCTTTTTCAGTGAGCAGTGTGCTTTTTCAATGCTTTTTCATGAATAGTGATATCATTGCCTACATCAAGGGTAGAGGAACAGGCAGAGTTGAGGATTGGACAAGTCCGCCTATTCCTGAAGGTGAGACAGTATCAGGAGTATTAGGTATTCACAGATCTAGCTCCAACAACAGTGAGAACAGTGTCACAACACTGATGGCAGACCGTGAGATCCCTGCAGAGACAGTTAGGGATTCAGGGAAAGCGCATGCAGAGGGTGATATTACTGAAGAGGAGTTTAGACGCAGGCACGATAATATGATGGACATGATGTCCCAGTTGATGGGCACTATTAGACAGTATACTCCATCCCAGCCGCACTATATCCAGATTGGACAGTTGAGCAGGACTGCAGGTGTGGACCAGCCTTTGGTATCAGCACCTCGTCAGCCATCACCGATCTATCATGAGCATAGGCCTGGACAACCTACATTCATATCTAGAGAGACCCCACCTTCAACTCCGGAGGCAAAGCAACAGGGGCATCATCAGGAGTTTCAGCCACACAATGGCATGTCAGTGGCGGATGTGACTAGATTTCATGGTGAGTATCTACCATTAGCACCTGAGATCAGGCAGGCGTTGTCTTTTCATGAGTTTATGGATGTGCATAAACCTAGAGGTGGAGGTAGATTTGACCACAGAGCTCCTCAGCACTAGCAGCCATAGCCACAGGTGAACAGGGATTTACAGTATGCAGTTAGCAAAATCACCTTGCCATACTTTGATGGTTCCGATAGACGTCAGTGAGGTCGTGGGTCCAGAAGTTGGACAATTATCTATCACTGAGACCTATGCAGGAGGACGAGGCCATTAAGTTTGCTACTTTGCATCTTGATGGGTTGGCGCATGATTGGTGGCATCATGGCATGTACACACTTGGCTATCATGCAGTCACTACTTACTAGGAGTTCACCAACAGGCTCATAGAGCGTTTTGACAAGAAGGATCCAGAACTCTACTTCAGAGAGCTAGCTCAGCTCAGACAGACAGGTAGTTTGGATGCTTATGTCGGTGAGTTTCAGAAGGTTGCAGTCATGGTGACAAGCATTTAAGAATGGAGACTTGTCATTCTCTTCATCGAGGGTTTGATGGAGCCTATGAGAGGTTGGGTCAAGGCATTTGATCCTCCCACTCTTCAGGAGGCCATGAGGAAGGCACGTAACATGGAGCTTGCAGCACCTCGCAGCAAGTTCACTTCAGGCTCGACACCCTACACGAGGCCTAATAGGTCTTTTGACAGGAATAGGCCCTTTGACAGAAAGAGGGATCCACCCGATCCTAAGAGACAAAATGCACCACCCTTTGACAGAGAAACACTGAATGATCTACGGAAGAAAAAATTGTGTTTCTGGTGCAAGGCACCCTATGATGAAAAACATGTATGCCCTCTTCGTCCCAAGGTTAAAAACAATCAAATGGAATGGTTTTATGAGGGGGAAGAGCAATCTGATCTGTCAGACCAGCAAGCTGATTATGAGCATTCAGATGATGACAAGTCCGAAAATGAGGGTGAAAACGAAGGTGGAAGGAAGCTACAGGAGGCACATTTGACTAGCCTTCAGAGAGATGGGTCGTTTAGACTTCGCGGGCTCCTAGCAGGTCAGAAGGTAATCACTCTACTCGACACCAGTGCCACTCATAATTTCATTGATGCACGGTTGGTAGAGAAACGTGGTATACAGACAGAGAAGTTTGAGGGTATCCGAGTTAAGGTCGCTGATGGGTACACCCTCAAATGTGACAGAAAGATTACTGATCTTCCGATGCGGTTGAACAACTATAAGTTCAAGACTGAATTCTATGTTGTTAATATGGGAGATATTGATGTGGTGTTAGGGATGGCATGGCTTCACGATTTGGGTGAGTTCACACTCAATCTACGAGATATGGAGATGAAGTTCAAGGTTAATGGGAGACCTCATGTCATCAAAGCCATTAGAGACAGTAATCTGAGGATGGTTTCGTACAAGCGGATGGAGAGACTCATTCGTCATGATATGGTTGATTGGGCTGCGGAGTGTATGTTATTGCCAGCACAATAGGAGCAGCAGAAGGGTGAGTATCATCCAGACATCCAGATATTGAGGACTAAACACTCCAAAGTGTTTAGCGACATTCCACCTAGTAGACCCCTAGACAGAGGCACTGAGCATATTATCGAGTTGGAGGAGGGCGCAAAGCCCGTTATGATTACACCCTACAGGCATCCGAAACGACTCAAGGATGAGATAGAGAAGACCATCAATGAGTTATTGGCTATGGGACATATTAGACCTAGCAAGTCACCTTTTGCTTCATCAGTTGTATTGGTGAAGAAGAAGGATGGATCACTTCGGATGTGCATAGACTACTGCCAGCTCAATAAGAGGACAATTAAGAACAGGTACCCGATACCACGCATCGATGAGTTGATTGATGAGTTGCACGGTGCTATCTTCTTCACGAAGATTGACTTGAGATCCGGGTACCACCAGATTCAGATGAGGGAGCAGGACATTGAGAAAACCGCTTTCAGGTGCCATTGCGGTCACTTCGAGTTCTTGGTTATGCCTTTTGGATTAACCAATGCACCTGCCACCTTTCAGGCTACCATGAATAGGGTTTTCAGTTCTCAGCTACAGAGATTTGTATTGGTCTTCTTCGATGACATTCTAGTGTACAGCAGGTCATGGGAGGAGCATTTAGCTCACTTGGACACAGTTTTGGGGATCTTGGCTGAGGAGTCCTTTTATGCCAAGGAATCCAAGTATGAGCTAGGCATGGAGGAGTTGTATCTGGGGCACATCATTAGTGCCAAGGGAGTGAGTATGGACCCTAAGAAGGTCTGAGCTATAGTTGAGTGGCCAGTACCTATGAACCTTACGCAGCTCAAAGGCTTCATTGGGTTGTGTGCTTTTTACAGGAGATTTGTTAGTGGGTTCTCACATCACGCCGCACCCCTTACTAATTTGACAAAGAAAGGGGCTTTTACTTGGTCACCACAGGCACAGGAGTGCTTTGACAGGTTTAAGGTGATCATGACTTTGTGTCCAGTGCTAGCATTACTTGACTTTACGAAGTCATTTGATTTGTTTTGCGATGCTTCAGGAGAGGGCATTGGTGCTGTTTTGATGCAAGAGAGGCACCCTATTGCTTTTGAGAGCAGGAAGCTTAGGGGTCCTGAGAGGTTTTACAGCATTTACGATAAGGAAATGTTAGCCATTATGCATGCTTTGGCTAAGTTCAGGCAATACTTGGTAGGCAGCAAGTTCAGTGTGCGTACAGACCACAATAGCCTGAAACACTTCCTTGGACAGCGAGACCTAAATGAGAGGCAGCAAAAATGGGTCAGCAAACTGCAATCATATGATTTTGATATTACTTTTATTAAGGGGAAGCAGAATGTTGTAGCTGACGCCTTCTCTCGCAGACCTCAGTTGAATGCTATGGCACAGATCTCCGAGGATTGGAGGCATCGGATCATTATTGAGTATGCTAAGAACCCATGGGCTTCTAGCATTATTGATGGGACAGAGCAGGATAGTAGGTACACCGTTGTAGATGACTTGATCATTTACAAGGGGCAGATTTTTCTGGTTCCTGGTTCCGAGTTGAGGGATACAATTCTGAGAGCCTTTCATGATCTTCCTATGGCGGGCCATCCCGGGTACTTCAAAACATATAAGCTGGTTCGGGAACGGTTTACTTGGAAAGGGCTGAAAACTGATGTTCTTCAGTATGTTCGGGAGTGTTCTGTTTGCCAGCAGAACAAGCAGGAACACACATATCCTGCTGGATTGCTACAGCCACTTCCTATACCTGACAGGAAGTGGGAGTGTTTATCGATGGACTTTATCACGGGTTTGCCAAAAGCCCAAGGTAAAGATTGCATTTACATAGTGGTCGATCGGTTGACCAAATATGCACACTTCTTCCCGATTACTACTACATTCACAGCATCGCAGACTGCAGAGCTCTTTTTCAGAGAGGTGTTCCGGTTACATGGGTTGCCTCGGACAATAGTTAGCGATAGAGACAGTCGGTTCATGAGCAACTTTTGGCAGGAGTTGTTCAGGCTCTGTGGGACCGAACTGACACCTAGTACCAGCTACCATCCACAGACAGATGGGCAGACGGAAATTGTCAATAAATGGGTGGAAGGTTACTTGCGCAATTACATAGCTGGACAGCAGAGAGCTTGGGTGAGGTGGATATACCTCTGTGAGTATTGTTATAACTCTACTCACCACATGACGATACAAATGACGCCCTTCATAGCATTGTACGGATATGAGGCGCCCAACCTTTTGGATCTGATATTGAGTGATAGCAGAGTGTTGAGTGCAGGAGATATGATGCAGAGTCAACAGGACATTTTGAGGTCTCTCAGAGACAATATCCAACGAGCACAGAATCAGCAGAAGCAATATGCTGATCAAAAGAGGGTTGAGCGTTCCTTTGTAGTGGGTGATATGGTGTACCTTATGTTGCAGCCGTATCGTCAGTCTACTCTGCAGAAGAGTGGGGCGGAGAAGTTGAAACCTCGTTACTATGGTCCATTCCATGTTATCAGACAAGTGGGCGAGGTTGCATATGAGTTGGGACTTACCAGCAGATAGCAGGGTTCACAACGTGTTTCACGTTTCTCGCCTAAAGAAGGCATTGGGTCAACATGTGATACCCTCTCCAGTTCTGCCACCCCTTGATGATGAAGGGAAATTGATACTAGTACCTGAGGCCATCCTCGAGATGAGAAAGAGACACCTTCGGAGGCGGGTGATCAAGGAATATCTGATCAAGTGGAGAGATTTGCCAGTTGAGGATGCTACATGGGAGTCCGAGGAGATTTTACAGCATCCAGAGTTGAGATTGCTTGAGGACAAGCAATTTCAGGGAGGGCAGACTGTGATGTCCCCTTCCTAGTCAGTTCAGCTGGATATGTGGTTAGCCTATCATTCTGATCCTCGTAGGCTGACAGTGGTGTGTAGAGGATCATTTGAGGCAATTACCCGGTGTTCAAGAGCATCATTCTTTCAGTTGATTCAAGTTGGGCCTTCGCGGAATCTTTCAGAGAGGTTTTTCAGTTACTTACTATTTATAGTAAGTCAGGCAAGCAGAAGCTGCTATTTTGGGCAGGGCACCTGGTTCAGTTGGTTAGCTCAGAGTCGACCCAGTTTGTCAATTTGATGGTCAGATGGAAAATAATGGAGCATTTAATGATTATTAAATAATTGATATTTTGACTTTATGTTATAAAGTCACTTTATTAATATATTTAAATATTTGATAAATGGTGTATTATAAAGTAATTTTAATACTTTATAATAAAGAGAAATATTTATTATAATGAATAATTATTTATTCATTAAAAGATGGGACGCCATTTATTTAATATTTTCCCTAAGTTAAGAAGGGCGAATTTAATCATTTATTTAAATGATTATTAAAAAGAAGCTTGGGTCGAATTTTTGAAAGGGTTATATATATACACTGCCAAGACAAATCGAACTCTTATGTTATGATTATTCAATTTGTCTTATTCTCTCTCTGAGCATTGGAGTTTGCGAACCTAGGGTTTCAGCAGACAATGATTTGGAGAACGTTCCCTCTTCAAGATCTGGCATACTGAGGCTGTGAAATACCAGTTGAAGATTGTCAAACTTGGTGACTTCATACAGAGGTTGCAGTTGAGCTTATTGGATCGATTCAGGAAGAACTTACAGAGATTCTTTATCAGTGATTGGTGGCGACTTATCTGAGATCATTGCACAGAGTTTTGGCACTTTATTCTTGAGGCCGTACTTTATTTATTACTGCTGGCTGGGCCGTACTTTCTGTACCAACAAGGCTGTACTTCTTATTCTGGAGAACTCGCCTTCACATTTGATCTCCTGTCACTTCTATTTGGGACGCCTAGGGTTTCTGAAGGTTTGACATCGATTTTGGAGTCTGTAGATCACCTTTGCTATTTGGCCGTACCATTCTTCATCTGTTTCTGGCGGCTGCAAGTATTCAGGTTCCCTTTTTAATAAAATATTGTTTTCCCCTTCTGTGATCGATTTGATTTATTATATGAGTTCTGAAAGTCAATAGATGTATGCGCCTTCATCTGGAGAGCAATATTGATGCATATTTATTGTCAATTAATTTATTATGAATTTTTAGAGTATTTTTGAGCAAAATCGCAATTTATTATTTATTGCAAAAACCCATCAAAAAATCAAAAAATACAAAAACAAACAAAAATCAGTATTCTCAGTCAGGGGTTTGGATTGAGAGACACCTGGTCTCTTACAGCTGGAAACACTATATTTTAGCAAATATAAACCATTATCTGAAGTATCAGCATTAAACATTCCAAAGTCAGCAAGGCTACAAGAGTAGAGCGGCCCTGAGATACAAAATGTTGGCTGGTAAGACCAAAAACAGCAGATCCAATGTCTGAAATATCTCAGAACAGCAATAAATAACCCCAAAACCTAGGTACAACATTAATTGTAGCTGGAAACAACGATTAGCAGCTGGGCACAGCCATTATGAGGGCTGGAAACAAGGAATAACTGGCTGGAAGCATTAAAAAAAAGCATATCCAATAGGGGTGCAGCCCTAGAATGTTAAACAACAATAATTGATGTAAAAATTAGCAATTCAATAGGAGCACCAAAAGATTTGCTTGCAAATGCCCAACAATCTTTAACAATTCAATACAATTGTGATTCCACAATGGAATCACCTCCAATAGATAATAGGGTTTTCTCCTCAAACCCAAATATGGAAATCAAGAGAGTTTTCATACTACAGATCTCCCACCCCAAGAGCTTTTGTCTTTAAATGCTTCAAAATCCAATTTAGAAGGAAAAGTGAAATGACAAAGTTGAATTATTTGTTTTAAGCCATAGGAAGCCCTCTATTTTATTTGATTTTTATTTTTATTTACTTTTTCCCTCCATGTATTTAAAAATACTTCTAAATTACATGAAAAAACACTTTTTGTATTACATATTGAACAAAGTGTTAAAAACATTTTTTAAATATTACAGAGTAAAAATATTTAAGTTGCCCTTTTGAAAATAAAGTAATTAGGCCCAACTTAAAATATTATTACTTTCAATTACGATCAGGACAAAAATATAGTCACCCATTTATGAATTGATAAAACCAAGTAATTACCTTTAAAAAGTTGTCAGCTTCAGCTTCTTTTTTCTTCATCACATTTTCATTATTTTCTACATCTGTTAACAACCTTTCGCATTCCATTGCTTTTGACATTACATATTCTTCCATACTGTTTTGTATAGTATTGTAGCGTGCTTCAATCTGTCACAAACACAATGACTGGTACAATTAAAATAGATATTTTAATTGAATAAAAGGTAGGTTGCTTCAAATTATAGCTGTTTCAATAAAAATAATAAACCATGAATCCATCCCATTTCAGCTTGAAAACTTCAAAATGAAATTCTTCATCTAATTTGAAGATTTAGTAAGCCAACAAGTTAATAATTGCAATAGAGTAGAATCTAAATTTCCAAAAACAATAAAGTATGCTTAAGTAAAACCATAAGCATATCTTTTAGATTTATCTTGTATTGCAAACTTCGACAGCTTTAAATTCTTTCTTTTAGCCTGTAATTTTAGTGTTTTTGTTTCTTTCTCATTTGTTATAAAGGTTCCTTAATACAAACATATCTGAATTTTGAGGATACATCTCATAGGACCAATAGGGTGTATGCACTTAGCAAGAACCTAAAGACCCTAACCCAAATGTCATCTACACACACACGTCCAAATTTCCTTCAACGAAGCAAGTAAACTAAGGCTGCACTAAAGAAGTGGAGCTATGTGTAAGTGTACTAATCTGCATGGTTTATACTTAAGAAAGAATATCAAATCTAATATTGAATTATTGAATCTACTTTACGATGTGAATCAGAAGTTTTTGAACCCAACCAAACAGGAGAATCTAAGATTTGATCTTACAAACATCAATATGAAAAATTAAAAAATGTAGCATCTCAAAGGATTTACACTAATGTGCAAACCCACCCATGAATGCCCTTAATATTGGTCACCAATTAAGCCTTGAACTATAAAAATCAAACTATTACACATTGTGACTTGCATATAAACAATATAAACACCTATATGCTGTAAGAACTGTTCACCCAACCTCAGATATTCAGACTTGAAAAATATCACAAGTAAGCAATATGCCAAAGTCGAGATTCAAATAGGCAGTGTTCACAAGCTATAGATACAATACATGTAAGCCCAACACTACCTATAAACAATATAAACCGGCAGCAATTTAACCAGACACCAGAATACCCAAATACAGAGTTAAATATACAATTAACAAAACTAAAGCTAACCAGTGGTAATCGCACCAGACATTATGATGCTGTATCACAGATACCATCTGACAGTTGTATAAATAAATAGTAGTTGTCAGAAAAGGGCATACTTTGGATGATTAAGTTCCCTGGACTGTCCTTTGTATGCAACCAACTTGACATAGCCAAGCACTGTCAAAGATGCCCAGGAGAACCAAAAGCCAGGTTACAGGCAATGATACCAAAGACCCAAGAGAAAACAGTCTGCTCAACCTCATTCTTGACTCTTGAGTTAAAAACAGTCCCCGGAATGGAGTCTGCTTTCAATTTTACAAATCATAATTTCCAGTAAGAATTTGTTATCTCTAGGCACATACTTCCAAATGTCACCATCAAGGGCAACGAAAGGATGGGAATCCCTGGCTGATGCCTCTCTAAAACTACTCATTAAGCCTTCACAACTTCATTATATGACTTAAACAAATCTTTAAGTATTAGTTGAAAATTCTTAATATAATATCAAAATAATTCACGTATTCAAATTAGCCCTCACCTCTCTAGATCTAATCTTCATCCTCCAAGCCAAAGTCTTAACCTTGGATACACAAAAAGAAAATGAAGGCATACAATGGTCTTGCAAGAACATGGAAATAGTTGGTGAAGAAAAAAGGCCTCTTATTGCTCAAAAATAATAAAAAAAATAGTTACCATTGTAATCTAAGTAGCCAAATCACTGCATTTACCCACCGAATCCAGGTACAAAATGTCCTGTAATCGGAATCAGGTACAAATCGTCTGTGGAATCATCCAAGAATTGGATTTTTCCACGCTGAATCAAACCCATGACTGCCTTGGCATTTCCGACCAATTTCGATGCTGACATGGCAATTCCAGGCCAATTCAAAGTGCCCAGTACAAGTTTTTGACATTTTCAAATGCAAAAAAGGTGAAAATAAACCCAAAAATGTGACGGAAATTTTATTATTTGCAATCTATGAATTGAACATAGCAAGAGAGGTAAAAACATGACAAAGAGGAGGTGAAAATGCAATGCAGGAGAGCTTTGGACATGATGCAAGAGGTTTTCCAAGGATGCCGACAACCATTTGAGGTAGGTTTTTCCCCCATTTTTTTCCATTTACAGTCTGCTCAAACAAAAAACTCAACTTTTTAAAACGGAAAAGCCCAAGAACTAATGGAGGCCTTGGATTCATAGACCCCAAAACTCAAGGACTTTCTCTTGCTGCAAAATGGATTGTGAGAGCTGCTAATGGAGATGAACCTTGGAAGATTTGAGTTCATCATCGAGCCATCGAAGCTGCAGTAAAGAACAAGTGGAAAGCAGTCAACTGGTTGAATAAGATATTAATGTCTTCTTTCTTTAAAATCAAAGCTCCCTTTCCTCTTCAATCTATTTGGAAAGCTTGGCAACAAGTTTGTCACTTCTTAAAATGGAATAATTCTTCCCTGCAACATGGTTTTAGCTTTGCCTCAACTTCAATCCGGTGGAATAGAATTATTAATTATCATAAACAGCCACTTGCTATTAGCTTCCCAAGACATGCTTTTTATTTGTTTAAAAAGGGAATTCATAAATTCAAAGATATTTGGGATTTTAAAATGTTTGATTGGGCCTCTTGGCAGTATCTCAAAGACATTGTGGGTTGGGTGATAAATATAAACATTTTTTGATCTTTGTGCAGTCCTCAGTCCCTCTTGACCTCTCTATGAAGCTTTGCACTCCCAAGGAATGTAATTTTTCTAAAGATTGGAAATGGTTGTTATTCAATCCGTTCAATTATTTTCCTTTGAAGAAGGTTTATTTTCATATCCTTCCCAGATGGCCTCTTACTCCTCGCCTCAATCAAAAGTGGAAATGCAGATTTAGTTCCAAATTTTGGATCAAAATGAGTGCTCAAATATGGAAATCAAAAGCTAATTTTGATACGCAAGTGCTGGCTTGGAAAATTTTACATTGCAAGCTACCTATTTATATAGATTGAAATGTATGCTGGTTCAGCCAGCTAGTTCCCCTTATTGCTTATATGTTGAAAATATGAAGCATATATTTTGGGACTGCGTTTTTGTTAAGAAACAATGTGTTGTACCCCAAAATTAAAAATTTTGTTACACTTAGACATTTTGAAGAAATGAGTAAAAGTCTTGTTAAAACAGTCAAAAAGGTCAAAATTTGGGTGTGCATGTCTTGCATGGAGGGTTAAAACATAAAATTTTCAATTTCTGACGATCTGGGTCTGCTAAGAGCAGCTTAACCTACAAAACCCAGATCTCAGTTTTTCATCCCTAAATTTTAGGAAAACTGCTATTTTTAGAAATTTTCTCGAAATAGTAAAGTTTTCTGGGTTTTTCTGGGTTTCTTTCGAAACGGATACTGGCAAAATTTTCTAAAAATAGAAAGTTGGTCCGATAGGGTCCGAACTGATTTTGATTGGCTCAAAATATGTCCGTATTAGGCTGGTGCAGTCAGATTCTTAAAATAATCAGTTTTGCCCTACTGGGTCTATTCAGCTTTTTCAGAAGCATATTTGGAGTTCCGAGATCATCAATGGAGGTCATCCGACTGCCAGGCGTCAATGTTAACATTCAAACTTCCAGCAGAAGGTGAGACGATGAACATGCACGAGGAACGAGGAAGAAAGTTGAAAAGTCTTGAAAATTTTCTAACACTGCTGAGTTTGGGCGCCCCTGTTGAAGAAAGGCGCCCATCTTTTCAGGGCATCAAATGTCAGAATTAGGGTTTGCGCCCCCAGTCAATGTTGTTCAATTCTCTGCCAGCTTCGCAGTAGATTCAGCGGCAAGGTCATCAGGCAATTGAGTCATCCGGAATTCAGCGCCGAACGGGAGGTTTCAAACTGAAGTCAACATGAAGAATTTGGAAAAGATTACAAAATTGACTAAGTGTTGAGAAAATGGGCGCCCCAGTTGAAGAAAGGCGCCCAAGCTTTCAGGAGGCCAAACGAATGAATTTGCAGATAAGGCTCTAACGTGTTTTTGTCTTGGTTGATCCAGCTTTCCAGCGACACACTCGGCACGTCAATCGGAGTTCGCAGTCACCAGATACGAAGAGCTAAAAGTGGGGTCCGACAAAGGCCGAGCACCAAAATACAGAAGCAAACACAGAAGATCAAAAAATAAAACTAACAAGGCCGAGCACCAAAATACAGAAGCAAACACAGAAGATCAAAAAATAAAACTAACTCTGGTGAAAGTGGGCGCCCCCCTTGAAGAAGGGCGCCCAAACTTTTGGAAGCCTTAAAGCTACTTTTTGGCAGAAGTGTCTCCAGAAGACCCCTCTTCATTCTCCGTCAGCTTCGCGATGAGCACAAACATTCAGCAATCCGACGCCCGAAGCTCAAGATTTAACAAGATCATCTGTGGAAGAGAAGTTAATGAAGAACTTTGAAATTAGAAAAATGGCTAACACTGAAGAAGTTGGGCGCCCCTAGAAGGAAAAGCCTCCCGTGAATTCGGAGGTCAAAATCAAGTTTTTAGCAGGAGGTGCCTCCAGAACGTCTTTTTCAGAATCAGTCAGGCTTCTCCGTGAATCACTCAGCTCGTCTGTTGGGTTGATCTGTCAACGGGAAATCAGTGGCGAAGTGGCATGTTAAAATGGAGAAAACTTGAAAAAGTTTAAATTTTGACTAACACTGGTGAAGTTGAGCACCCCTCTTGAAGAAAGGCGCCCAAATCTTCATGCCTTAGAAGATTTTTGAGGATTTTCAAATTTGCAAGAGGAGAAGGGTGGCGTCCAAGTTCAAAGAACAGAGATTTAGGGTTTTGAAATAGAAGCAAAAAGAAAGCAAAACCTAAATCAGACCCTAAGTCTATTTAACACTTCTTTTTCATGTATTTTTCATTATTTTTGCAGGTAGCATCCAGAGGAGAAAGTTGGAGCAGCAAGTTTGAAGAATTTTTGTGATTAAAGAATCCATAGTTGCTGGTTTTACATCAGATTTTTCAGACCAGCAAACATAAACCCTTGCTTTTTCATTCTTTCTGTTCCAGAAGATCATGTTTTTCAAGCAGAAAGCCAAAGCTTTCAATTTTTCAGTCATCTGGGCCTTTTTGCCTTCATCCTCTGAAGAATTTTTCAAGAAACTTCATCAAGTGGCAGCAAGTGCTTTTATCTTGCATGTTAGTGAAAACCTCAGTGCATTCATATTTCAGCCATCTGGGTCCTTTCCAATCAGTCTTCTGAAGAAAACCCATATCGCAGCTTTTCAAAAAGTTCAAAAAC
>VDFB02147706.1:139281-172790 GCA_007258455.2 Sequoia sempervirens | reverse complement strand
AGAATATGACACACTATCCAAAAATGGTCATAACTAGGGCTCACTACCACAAAAAGAATATAAGAAGATAGAAGAAGAATGTTACACAAAGAAAACACTTCTCAATGCAACAAGTAGTCCACCAGAATTGCTTGCACACTTTCATAGCCTCACATGAAAGATTTTATATGCATTCAGCTCACTACCTTCAAGAACCCTAACATGAAATTCACACTGCTTTGCTCAATTTCACATCACACACATCACTCACATCAATCTTGCATCTATCTTACTTCTTACTCTTTCATTCACCCTCTTGCATCAATGCCATACATATTTATATCAAGATCTACCCAAAAAAATTTCTACAATGTCGACCACTAGCCGTTATACATTCAAATTCAAAATAGGTTGACACCTAAGCATTCCCGCAGTGGATAGGAACAAAAGGAATCCTGCATAAATCCTTAATTAGGACCCAAATAGATCCCAACACACTTCAACATGCTTCCACAAGCCTCACATGTAGTGTTAAACACAAGGTCGACCAACACCCATGCAAAACACAATAATCATTAAGTACATGATTCGTTAAACCTAGTTGAAAGTTTCTAATAATATAATTCATTTGAAATCAATCCAAAATAATCCAAGAACTACTTAAGATTCATCAAAACACTTCACTCAATCTCGCATCACAAATACTTTAACTCAGAACAACAAATAACCCTTAATTACATACTGGTAAATGAAACTCACAATGTACTACACCAAATCAAGTAAAAGCTTGAATACATAAAGATAAAAAGGGTTATAAGAAACTTCCCAAATCTACACAACCTGAAGCCAAATAGTGGAGAAATGGGGAGCAAATATATTTCTCCTAGACCACAAAAAACATCACTGAACAATTGATTCACACACTATTGAAAATATCTCGCACTGTACAATAATCCACAAACCCAAATTCTGAATATAGCAACCTCTAACACCCTTGAATAACCTATAAGATCCACATAGGCATAACATCAACACAGAAAGAACATAGAGCACAATATCAAAGCACACTATTCATGAACATTTTCACAACATAGTTTACTTTTTTTATTAAATTTTCTCAAAAGTATTTGGAAACCAAGTACCAGAGACATCACCTCAGCTCATTAGTTCATTCCAACTCATCTTCAAACTCTGCAACAAAATAATAGCTCCATGTACTCACAACACTTCCTCAAGGTCTCAACTACACATGCATAACATGTTTTCCTCTTTTCCACAATTTTCTCAATATCCTCAACATCTTCATTCCATAGTTGACATCAATGACAACACCAGTTAGTAGACTTCCTATTGGCATCAATGACAACACCATCATACTTACAACAATCTCCCCCTTTATCATTTATTGAAACAAACGATGTGAAAAAGATACCAAAGACCACACAATAGCTCTGAATACTCTATCCAAATACCTTACACGATTCTCTCTTCCCTTCAATAGAGAAGTTATTTTTTGCATGATTATCTCTCCCCCTTTGACATTAATGGAAAAAGATAAAATATTTTGCATTTTTCTCCCTCTTTGACACTAAACCAAAATACCTGGTCTGAATACTCCCCCTTAGGAGTAAACCCAACTAAATCAACAACACAATGACAACACATGACACTACCTACTCCTCTTGAGAGGTAGCCACCAACATTAGTGAAGAAAAGAGATAGATCCATAGATCCATTGGACTGATGCATCTCCAAATGCATCTAGTTCAAGAAAGGAGGGGAAATAACCCCCAACTTCTCTCGAAGATAATTACAAGTATCCTTAGGAAGAGCCTTAGTAAATATATCAACAACCTAATCCTTTTTAGGAACATACTCAAGCTTGACTTGGGTATGTGCAGGATCATGATGGGCCAAAAAGTGGCAATATGATGGGTAGGTTGCTGATGACTTTTTTTTACCCAAAATTGATGAAACGAAAAGGGATTTTAAAGGAGATTCTCAAATTTCCACTAATATAAATTATTCTTTACATTGAATTTAATAAGTAATTATTATTCATTTTCTATTCAAATTACAACTAAAGTCCTGACATAGACTCCATTGAAAAACATCTATATAGCTTTCAAATCCATCTACATTTTTAACCAAAACATGCATCACATCTATGCTTCTATACAAGGATTAAAAATGAAAATTGAATTTCGTTTTAGTTTTGACTAAGCGTATGCGGTCGTGATATATGAGGTTTCTTGAGATTTTAAAATTCCTTAAATAAAAAATTAATAAATTAATTATTTACTTGGAAAAAAAAGCAAAAATATGCATCAAGCATCGACATGAG
This sequence comes from Sequoia sempervirens, assembly GCA_007258455.2. Taxonomy (NCBI): domain Eukaryota; kingdom Viridiplantae; phylum Streptophyta; class Pinopsida; order Cupressales; family Cupressaceae; genus Sequoia; species Sequoia sempervirens. The sequence continues at coordinate 170,467 of VDFB02147706.1, read as the reverse complement.
TCCTCCATTTATATCTAAAATCTTGCAAAAATATTATCATTTTATTTGTGGTTAGTACGCCCACATGACTCTATTTCTATTTTCCCCTGAATTAAATATTTAATTTATTGAAATTCTCAAATTTTCACCAAATAGATTTTTGGCTTTAAATAAACCTAGTAGTTTAGAAACTACATTCAATTTGCTATAGATTCTATTCTTACATATTTTTGAAATAATATAGATAACTTATTCAAATTTTTATGTCAAGTTTCCTAACTCTGATTTTTCTAATTTTTTTGCCACTTAAGGGCCTATTTTTTCCATGATGATGCTGCACATACCCACTTCATTCTCCATAACCTTTTTTTCTCAAAAAGTGATACCTGGTAGATCTATGCTTTTTCTTTGAATGCATCACTAGATTTTTTAAAATTTTAATTGCACTTGTATTATCATAGAAGATAGATATAGGTTCATCATATACAACTATGATATCCTTCAATGTTTGCCTCATCCATAATACCTGTGTACAACATGATGTTGCTGCAATATACTCAGCCTTTGCAATGGATAAAAAAATTGAATCACATTTCTTACTTAGCCATGACACCAATCTACATCCAAGAAAGAATGCACCACCACTTGTACTTTTCGTGTCATCAACACAACCAGCCCAATCTGCATTTGTATAAGCATTCAATCTGGAATTAGTATCCTTAGGGTACCACAACCCATAATTTGCTGTACTTCTTAAATATCTGAATATTCTCTTCACTACTACATATGTTTCTTTAGGATCTTCTTGAAATATAGCCACAAGAAAAACTACATGCAAGTAGTCAAATATAGTAGTTCAACAATCATAGATCTATACTTTCTTTGATCAGCCTTAGGTGAATCATCATCTTTGCTCAGTTTACAACTAGTCACCATTGGAGTATATACTGGTTTGGAGTCATCCATTCCAAATTTCTTCAACATCTCTTTGGCATACTTAGATTGTGAAATAAAAATCCCTTTATCTATTTGATTGATCTATAGCCCAAGAAAGCTATTCCTCTCCCCAAACATTGACATCTCGAATTATTTTTGTATTTCTTCAACAAATTTCCTACACATAGCCTCATTTCCACCAAAGATAATATCATCCACATATACAAATACTATCAAGATATTTTCTTCCTCAATTTTAAAGTAAATATTACTATCTATGGAGCCATTTTTGTATCAAGTACTTGTCCAATCTTGCGTACCAAGCTCTAGGATCTTGCTTTAAACCATATAGAGTCTTCTTCAACTTACATACCATATCTGGTTTATCTAACAACTAAAATCCTTCCGGTTGTTCCATGTAAACCTTTTATTCCAATTCTCCATTTAGAAAAGTAGACTTCACATCCATCTAATAGACCTTAAAAATTTTATGTGCTACAAATGCCAAAAACATTTTGATAGCTTCCATTCTAGCCACAGGAGAAAAAGTATCCTCAAAACATATACTTTCTACTTTTGAGTAACCCTTACACATAATTCTTGCCTTATTTCTTACTACTTCTCCATTCTCATTTAACTTGTTCCTGAATATCCATTTATTTCCAATTATGTCTTTGTTTGTCAAGCTAGGGACCAATTCCCAAGTCTAATTTTTCTCTATCTGCACAAGTTCTTCTTCCATTGCCTTCATCCAATGCTCATCCTTACATGCTTCACTTACTTATTTAGGTTCAACTTTAGAATGTAAACAAAAATTTACCTTAACTTTAGCAACTTTGCTTCTTGTCAATACACCTTTCCTTTTGTCTCCAATGATCTAATCTTTGGAATGATTCTTTTGCACATACTTAGGGGTTTTAGGTGTCTTCCTTGGATTTTCTTCCTCTTCACTCTATACTTCGTGTTCATCAGTTTTTCCTTCTACTTCTTTGCAATCAAGTTCATCTAACACATATCCATCTACTACAATATAATTTTGTATGTTTTCATCAACATTAACATTTCACTTTCAACTAACTTTCTCAACCTTTTTCTGTAACATCTATAAGCTTTCCTTCTAATAGAATATCCAAGGAAGATACCTTCATTATACCCTGCATCAAACTTTCCTAAGTTTTCTTCTTCTCTTTTGTTGTAACATTTTCTTCCAAACACTTTGAAGTACTTAAAAGTAGGAATCTTTCCATACCATAGCTCATAAGGAGTATTTGTGGTGTTATCTTTATCTTGAACTTTATTAAGTATGTAAAAAACAATATGAATAGCTTCTCTCTAGTAGACTTGCATTAGATTTTCTTCTTTCCTCATATTCCTTGCAACTTCTTGAATAGTTATGTTTTTCCTTTCAACGACTCCATTATGTTGAGGAGTTCTAAGGATAGAAAAATTCCTCTTTATTCTATGAACTTCACCAAACATGTTAAACTCATTGGAGGAAAATTCACCACCTCTATCAAACCTAAAGAATTTTATTTTTGAATCCATTTCATTCTCAACCATAGCTTTAAATCCTTTGAATTTATCTAATGCATAAGACTTTTCTCTAAGAAAAGTAACCCATGTCATTGTAGAATAATCATCAATCAAAAGCATGAAGTACCTGTCACTTTGTAGACTTCTCACCCTTGTAGGACTACAAGGATCTCTATGCACTAATTCTAGTAGTCTAGTAGTAGATTGTTCTTTTCCCTAAAAGATACTCATTTGTTTTCCAAATTGACAACTCTAAAAAACAACATTGATAGGTTTTGTGATTCTAGGTAAATCTCTCACAACATGAACTGAACTAATTCTTGCCAACTTATCAAAATTCATGTGACACATCCTCTGGTGCCATAACCAACCATCATTAATCTGAGAAATAAAGCAATGACCATCAGTACCCTTAAGCTGTTAGATGTTTTCATCTTTTTTGTTACCAACAACAGTCATAGTTTTGGACCCTTTCTAAATCTCACATACTTCATCCTTAAACACAAGATTATACCCTTTGCTACACATTTGTTTGACACTCAAGAGATTATGTCTTAATCCCTTAACATATTAAACATTGTTAGTATTATGCTTGCCATCAAAACTGATTGAACCTATTCCATAAATATTAGCTCCTGAATCATCTCCAAATTTAACTAATCCTCAATCATACTTTTCAAGTTTAACAGACTTAATTGTCTATGGTCATATGATTAGAGTAGCCACTATCAACAACCCAGTAATTCATATCCTCCTTGACATTAAAAGCAGATACCAAAGTACCTTCAACCTTATCCTTCATCTCCATAATACTTCACACAACTTTCAGGGTTAGTGGAACCATATTCTTCTTTTATAGCCAGAAAAACATTCATTATCATCAAAATCTCCATAATCAAATTCATCATAAGAAATACTAGCATTTTCCTTCACATAGTAAGCTTTATTAATCATCTTTCCTATATTTTCCTTGTTCTTATTATTTAGAGCTCTTTTTGGACATCTAGCCGCATAATGACCTATCTCACCACAACTAAAACATTTGAAGGGTAATTTTCCTTTGTACTTATCAGTGCCCTTTTTCATCTTCCTCACAAAGTTAGCTTCCAAATCATCAAGATCTTCATCACCTAAATCTTCAACCTTCTCTGATTTACCAACCTTGAAAGCAATCTCTACTTTTCTACCTTTCTTCATTTTTCTCATTTCAAATGTAGTTAGAGTACCAATCAACTAATCTCTAGAATAATTATCAAAACCATTAGTTTCCTCAATAGTAGATACCTTTTCACTAGAAAAATCCATAAGAGATTTGATAACTTTCTTCACCACCTTAGATACTTTAACTATTGCACTAAGGCCTCTTGTATTACTTACCAATTCATCAACTCTCTGTATGTAGCCTTTAATTGTTTCATCTTCAAACATATGCATCATTTCAAACCATTCCTTCAAGTTCTACAACATTTGTTGGTTTGACCCTCAAATCTCCCTCATCAATGATTTCTAACTTATCACAAACTTCTTTAGTAGTTTTCAAACTCATAACTTTCACTAGTTCGGTATTTGAAAGACTATTCACAATAATGTACTGTGTAAGGGGGAAATCAGCTATAGCATGAGATAATCAAACATAAAAAAATTAAAATAATCTAATTCAAATAAAAGATATAGATTCATACTCATTACTCATGAAATGAAGTTTTTAAGCTATTGAAATCAACTAATGAAATCCAAAGATAACATAATGAATTCAAAAACAAAGAAAAATTTGCCATCCCATGTCAAAGTGTATTCACAAAGATGTTGGATCATTGTTGTATCAATGCAAAGCCTCCATTTGTGCATAGAAAAAGCTTAAAAGCTCTGTGATGATGATCAAAGATGTATGTAAAATCTTTCAAGAAATCAATGATTAATTTGGCAGTATTTCGTTGTGTAAAAGATGTCAATTTTCTAATCATTTTTTAGAATAAATGAGGTTGTTATATATATTTTGTGTTTCAAAATGAATTCTCAAGATCATGTAGTATAATATCCTAATCAAGGGTTCAAAACCGTTGAGAGGAATTAGATGGGAAGAATCAGTGGATTTTGATTACGTAATCAGTGTGATTGAAGAAATCAATTTTATTGTTTAGTGCAATTGAGGAAATACATTGAGCTTTCAGTGGAAATGAAGAAATCTTGTTGAGCCTCATTGATATTGAAGAATAGATGAATTAGTTAGGAAATAGATGGATCCATCATCCAATTAGAGTGAGCAATTGATGGATTGTAATTTTCTCAATCATGAAAGTGGGTGAGGGTAATTAATTAATTGATTTAATTAATTAAGCCTTTTTGAGTTGAACGTGCAAGTCATGTTTGACTTTTACAAACAAAGATGCATTTGTTTGTTTTGACCTTTTTGAATGATGTTTTGAATAATTAATTTAATTATTCAAATTTAGGGGAAAGTGATTTAATTAAAGTATTAAGTGATTAATAATTTAATTGACTTAGGGGAATAAAGTAAATTAGTGACATAACTAAATAGTTGATGTTATTTAATTAATTAGGAAGAATAAAGTTAGATTAGGACTATTAAATAAATGAAATTTATTTAATTAGTCAAAAGTGATGAAAAAGTGAGTTAATTAAATAATGTAATATTATTTAATTACTAGAGGAAATTAGGGTTTTTGATATAATTGATCTAAAATGCATTGATATTAGGTGATAATGATGTCGATGATGAGAAAATGTCATTTAGGATGTGTCATGTGTGTTAGGTCATTTTTACATGTCTACATTTTTCCCCTCTTTGAGACAAAGTACTGGTTGCTTTGTTTCAAAAAAATCAATGTTAAGATCAAGATTTGTAAAATTGTATATGCCCCACTGTACCCCAGTGGTCAATGGAATGATGGTAGGAATCTAGGTTGCCCCCTCAAGAGGTTGGTTGAAAATATCAGTTTTTAGGTTGAGCTCGCAATAATGTTTTATTTCAGTTCAAATGTGTAGAGGATGAAAAATTAAGCTTATAGGACCCTTATTGATAATTTAGATGTCCCAAGAGCTCCTAATTTCAACCTAGGTTGCTTTCCTAGGTAAAAAAATAGGATTTGGAGGGTTAAGATAGGTAATTAGAGTTTAATTCTCCTCATTTGCATTTTGAGCCTATAGTAATTTCTTGCCTCTGGATTTTTTGATTTTTCAATTGTCGAGGAGCCATGGTGAGGATTTGAGGAGCCCCACATCATGCGGATGCAGTTCATGAGTTTGAGAGGCCTACAAGCATTGGTGCCTTGGTATGTACCCTTTCCTTTCTTGTTTTCATCTTTCCATTTTTGAGTAATTAATGCATGAACACAAACTAGGTGATAATGGTGATTTTATGTTTTATTCACTTTTGAATCGTTTCTACTGCTTTTTAGTTTTTGAATGGACCTCTTTTGAGTTTCCTACATGCATTTGACTTAAATGTTCTCTCTTATTGTAAATGTTCGCTCTTGTTTATCCTTTTGCTACAAATGTTCACTTTTAAATTTTTTCATGTTAAATGGCCACTTTTGTGAAAAAAATTGGGAAACTTTTTCATTTTTGATGTTTTTAACACTTTTGACTTTCTTTGCCACTTTTGACAAAATAGTGATCATTGTTGACTAGTTTTATTGCCTTTTCTAAAAAAGCAACTGCTTTTGACTTTAAGTGACTACTTTTGTTGTTTCTAGAATTTTGAGTTAGCTTGTTTATTTTCTTAGGTTCATTTTGTGTTTTTGTAGCAAATTCTTAATGTCATGGGTTGAATTTTTATAAGTAGATCTCAAACTACTTATGTCGAGGGAGTGACAACCATGTGCATTATTTGATTTGATCACTGGTTTTCATGAGTTGGAGCAAGATATCCTAGATGTTGTGGGGTTGAGACATATATGTTACATGTTGACTATTAGATTCCATAAATATATGATGACCGCCCTCATGGAGCAATGGAATTCTGAGAAATTATCTTTTCATTTACCTACCAGTGAGGCCACCATCACCTTGGAGGATGTATGGAGGATACTCTATGTGTAATAACCATCCTAGTTGCTAGTTGGACTCATTAGTTTTATGCTTTGATTTGATACTTTGATACATTGATACTATGGTGATACTGTTTGGTGTGATTGGTTAGTTAGACATTTGATGATGTTGTTACTCCTTTTGTGGACATGATTATTTCATATGATATTGTGGTTGGAGATTTTAGTTGATTTTCATATTTATGTTATGATGTGATGATTTGATAGATTATGCCATGAGATGAATTGCTAGTATTAGAAATGTTATTTTAATCAATCATATTATAATTGTTAGGATAGACGTGATGAAGGACAGTGTAGCATCACTCATTGCGAGTGCTTTGTTACGCTGCGATTCCTTCTCACAACACAATGCTTTGATTTATATATATATGCACATGTACACAACTTCGTTTGTATGCAGGAATTGCAGGTACATAGTCTCGATTCCACCTACTTCGACAGGACAGGGCGAGCACAAATAACCCAACGGTACAAAGTTGATACAGAGGTGTCAATGAAGTTTGCCCGTTCCATGATGTCAGACTGACTGGTTTCATGGTATTGTATGTTCTGTAGTTGTCATCATTTTTTTGTTGTGGTAGTGTTATGTCGTATACGTTGATGTTGGTATGTTCTTGTGTTGTGGTGTTTCAATTTAAAAATTGTTGATTAAAAATTAGATTAATTTGTATTTAAAATATTTAAATGTTAATTGGTGAAAAGCCATGTGCTTTATTAAATATCAAATGGTGACTTTTCAAAGGTAAATAAAATTGCCAGTTGGAAAATTAAGAATAAAATAAATAAATAAAGTTAAATTTCTTGTGCATGCAAGGCTGTCAAAATGGGGGTTTTAAAATAATAATAAAAAAAGGATAATTTGGACAAATGGAGAAATTGCAATCCTGTTTTTAGAAAATGGGGGTTGGGTGCATGTAAGAGGAAATAATATAGTGGGTTTTTGAAATTGAAGAGGGGGATTCTTTTGCTGGAAAACGGGAGGGCAGCTTTGGTTTTGAATTTGTTTTTTGTGAAAATAAGGAGAGAGTGTTGAAGGTTTTGGTGTGGAGATCCGGACAAGGAGGAAGAGGGAAGAAGAGGAGCGAGAGCTGTTCGTGGGACAATTGGAGCAAGCTCTTCGTCACACTGCAATCAGCAGGAGTCCAGGTTCCAAAATTCTTTTCCTTTCTTTGTTCTTGTTTAAAATCTCAATTAAATCATAGGGAAATCTGTTTTATTTACAAAAATCTGGATTATCAAAAGAATTAGGAAAAACTATTTTTTTTACAAAAAATCTAGGTTTCGAATTGATTTAGGAAAAATCTGTTCAATTTGCAAAAAAAAACTGGGTTTTAAACAATTTGCAAGAAAATCTGGGTTTTAAACAATTTGCAAAAAATCTGGGTTTTAAACAATGTGGGGAAAAATCTGGGTTTGTAAATAATTTGGGAAATACGGGTTACCAATTATTTTGAGGAAAATCTGAGTCTAAATCAATTTGGGGAAAAATCTAGGTTTTCATCAAATTAGAAAAATGTGTGTTCCCAAATAAATTTTCTGGGTTTTCAAGAGTTTGGGAAAAATCGGGTGTTTGAAATAACTGGACAAATCTGCTGCCTTTGAGGTTCTGGAACTTGTCATAATGCTCCTCTGTAGTTTTCTCTGTTACTATGGAAATCATCCCTCTGTGTCATTTTATTCTGTTATTGCATATTGTGTTTATTCCTCTCTAACTTCTACTCTGCTGTTTTACATATTTAAATTCTCCCTTGTAATAGCCTCTGTATAATATATATATTCCTTTGTATTTCTCTCTCTGTTAATTTTCATATATGTTTCTGTATATACAAGAAAGTATTTTGTTGTAAACTATTTTACCTATTTTCTGTGCGTCGGCTGTACGGATGCTACGGCCGTACGAAATTTTATTTCACTATGTTCAATGAAATTTAATTTTGAGTTTTACTTTGTTATAAAAAAATTAAAATCGAATGATTTTTTTTAAAAAAAATCAAAACATATAAAATATATGAGAAAATATTTATATACAAAAAAGAAATTTATTTAGGGCAGGGAGGGTCGGACTGGTCGACCCCCCCGTACCCCCCCTCTGTGCGGCGTACTAAGGCTGCCGCACAGCAGTCCTTACATGGACTGCCGTGCGCAGTCCATGTAAGGACTGCGAACGGCCGGCCTTAATAAATTTGATTTGTTTTTTTTATATTTGCTGTAGTTTTTAAATTTAGTGAATAAGAATTTTAATTTGATTTTTTTTTTTTTAATTTACTTTTATTTTAGTCAAAATTAATTTATGAGAGTTTATATATATATATATATATATATATATATATTTTCATATAGATATATATATGTATATATATAGATAGATATATATATACGTACATATATAGATATATATTTTATATATGAAAATGCATGATAAATTATAAGACATATTTTTACATATGTAATGAAAAGAATTGTAAAAATTAAGTGATTTCCTTAAATAGAAATGTCATTGCATTTGGAAGTAAAACGTTAATAAATTTATTGTAATAAACAAAATTTAATATATTATTTTCATATAATAATTGATCTTGTTTTTATGAAGATAATATTTGATCATGAGGAAATTGTATTGCTTCTTTCTTAATTGTTTGAGTAGGTTGATCTGGTGTTGAGTTCATCAAATTGTGCGAAGTCTCATCCTGTTTTCGTGTTGGCTTCAATGTCGATGTGGGGACCCGTTTGTTGGCTTGAACCTTTGTTCCAAAGGCTGGTTTATTCTTGGATGTTTTTCTTGTTCTGAATTTTAGCTTTGGAGTTGAAAACTTATAGTTTCTTGTTTGAGGGGTTGAACGTTTGTTAATACCTTTTGGGTTCTGAGTTGTTGCGAGAGGACTAATGCCTCGCTTGTACTTGTTTTGGGTATCATGTTTTTTTTGTTGAGGTTCAACCCTTGTCCTGTTTCAATTTACTATAAGGGGTCTTAGGGAGAGTGGCTCTTCGTGGGGGCCGGCGCCTCGGTTAAGAGGAAGTGCACAGGAGAACCCACGAAGAGTAGTTAAACAAGTGATAACTTAAAATAGAATTAGGGGGAAGGGTAGTAAACCACTCAAGATAAAAGAAATTGGATTCCTCATCTATGCATTAGGGCTATCATAGACTAATGATAGATTGAGAAGGCCATGGTCGGAAAAGTCATGATCTCATCTTCATGAGAGGTTATTGACTCCGCACGAGCTACCCTATGGTGCTGGCACCTCGTGTAGGAGGAAGAGCCAGGAGATCCATAGATGGGTGCCGGTGCCTCAAGTTGGAGGAAGAGCCAGGAGATCCCATGAGAGCTGTGCGATGACACTCTCCACTAGACTTCCTATTTTGCATTGTTGCCTTTGCCTCTGGACATGGATTTTGGACTTGGTTGTTGTATCAGTTTCCTTAGCTTGTATTCATAATGTCATTTTGGACTCTTGTACTAGTGTTTATGAGAATTCTTTGGTGGCTTGTTATTGTCATTGCTTGGTTTATTTGTATTCTCTGAATTGTACTTAAGTTTGTACCTTGTTGTCATGGAGTCGGTTTGGAAATCATGGTCGAGTTCACTTCATTGTCACCTCTGAGCACGGGGGGTGAGTTATCTTTAATTCACATGGTTGGGTGGAACGTGCTCCGCACCCGTTGGGTTCCCCATTAGCATCCTTGTTCGCAACTTTTCCGCAGTTGGAGTTGTATCAGTGTTCACCTTGTTATTCAACATTCATTGTAAATTGTATCATCCCAATTGTTTGGGAATTTTATTGTAATTATTATATCAAAGATTGTAATGTAACATTATAGCAATGATGTAATAGTTAGGATTCAATGTAATTATTTGATGAGACTCTTATGATTGTATTATGTGGTATCTTAATATAATTGCTCTTGGTTTATGGAAGCACATTTATTCATGTTTATTATATTGTAATGGTTTACATGGTTTATCATTATCTTTTATTTCTGTTTGTGGTTGCAATGTAACCTCGCGTGCCCCAGAGAACTAAGTGAGTTAATGTGATGTAATATGTTATGTGATTATGGTTAACGTATTGTAAGTTTAATTAAATTGTTGCAAACAAAAAAAAAAAAAATTATTTGCCTTTTTGAGTTCTCTGGGGTTTGCACGACGGGCGTTACACTATGCACCAATTCAAGAAGAGCTTGTGACCTATTCTATATGAAAAGGTACATATGTGCAATGTGTTGAGTGCTTGGTGTTAGGCATCTTCGATTTTGGGAGTTAGAGATAGAATTGTCTCCCTTCATTGGTAGTGTAGATCCCATTTCATGGGTTCTATGTGCTTTGGTCTTGGGGCTCATCATTCTTGATTGACGAGGCATGTAGTTTCTCGTTGTTTGGGTGTTTGAATCAAGTAGATGTTCAAGCATGGCACTAGGTATGAATGAGGCCCATGTCTCCTTGCACATTTATACGAAGACATGCATGAGGTCACCTATCAAGGAGGTAGTTCCATTTTTTCTCAGGTCACTCTACTTCATGTATGGACCTGGGAGCACATCCCAGTTACTAGGCTTGATGGAATTTTGGATTGAGATCCAGATGATCCTTATTCCTATAGATATGGTGACTTTCTTCATTATACTTTTCCTAGGTAGCTACATTACTAGCGTCACATGATAGATGACATGTCTGGTTTCATGTGGAGGATGTGGTTAGACTACAATGCATGGAATGATGATCAGGAGCAACTACCATTTTTGTAGATAGACTTAGTGGTTGATCGACTGAGTGCATTCTTCATTATAGAGATATCTACCTGATTGTGTTCTTTTCCAGCTCAGTGAGAGACAAAGTTGTTTTGCTGCTGATTACGATCCTTGTTTTGGTAGAACCACTTGAGAGGTCAAAGTATGGGGTTTATAGGTTGGTCATGATGTTGTTGTTGTGATTTTAGAGCACTTGTTAGCTTTGGATGGGGTGGCTAGTTGGACATGTAGATCCTGTTGGTGATGCACTAGCCATGGGAAAAGTGAGTATTACCCACTGCTGAGGGGAGAGATAACAACTCTAGATCGCTGCTAGTCAGTTGGATAGAGCTAGACAAGATGGGTGATAAGATGGACAAGAAGATCACATGCAATAGGATCAGACACAATTTCTAGGTCCTCCTCCATCACCTAGTGATGCAGCGATGATAGTGCAAATAGTTTAGTTGACAATTGTTAGAGATGCAGAGGTAGTGTGATGATAGGCTATGGAGGTGTAGGTTGTTACCTTGACTACAGAGAGAGACACTACGAGGTAGAAGAGGGATGACTTTAGGTAGCAGTGTGACACCGAGATTGGGTGACATCTTGTTGTTGAGGCATAGGTGCAGGTCATTATAGTTGAGAGGGATACACTCAAGATAGAGGGAGATGCTATTTGAGTAGAGCAGGACTAGTATATGAGAGATGCTACATATTATTAGACTCTATATGAGGTTGTCATCCCCAAAGCATGTAGACATCTGAGGTTTGGTGAGACTAGCACATCCACTAGTGCAGATGATTCTGGTGACCACTTAGTAAAATATCCCAATCAACCTATAGTTATGCCACAACCCTCTCTACACCAAAGCCATGACCATCAAATATATCCACCTCTGACTAGGCAGTAGGGGTTATTTTTTCTTGATCATTATGTTGTCTATTGTTCAAAGGCTTATATTATAGACATGATTTTGTATATACATTCATCGGCCCTATATATATGTATATATATATATGTATGCATATGTATATGTATTATGATATCACACATGTTTACATAATGATGTATGTGAAAATATCATTTTTGACGATGATATAAATGAGATATACATGTTTTGATTTGGCTTCATTATGTGTTTATGAGATGATTATGATATATGCTTATACATGTTTTTTGTACTTTTCTGATGTATGTATATGATGTGGATAAATGAATGATCTATATACCTATATGATATATTATGCTTTATTATGTATATGATGGATGATAATATATGATGGGTATTGATATCCTATATATGCAATGTATTATGATAGATGATACATGATGTTTTTATTTCTTTATTATCACCATGATATGTATTGACAAAAATGTGGATGCAGGATAGATGTGGCACTAATGATATTGTGATGCATGATGGATGTGTTAGTTAGAAGAAAAGTTGGATGATGGATAGAAATTTGATGTTGTTAGTTACTGATGAGTTTCTTTTGCTTTGCATAGAGGCTTCATATCTTTAACCATCCTTTTTAATGTAGAAAACAAATACAATGCACTAGGGTATTAATAACCAAGGTGGCTTTGTATCCATTACATGGAATTTGACTTAGCATTCAAAGAATATTCTTTCTCATACTAGACATACGGAAACCTTGTTAGGATATATGGTTGGATGGTGTTAAAACTTCTTGGACCAGTTACATAGAGAGGTATGAAATACCTAACATGCAACTGCCCCACAAATTGTCTCAAAACAACTTCCATGTACCAAACAAAGAAAGTATTCACCATGGTAATATTACAAAAACATCTTACAAATAGAACTAACAAAAATTGACAGTTAATCTTGATTTAGTTGTATCTGATGATTCTCTTTGAGTACCAAGTCACCAATTTGAAAGTTTCTATTTTTGATATTTTTATTGTAGCTTTGTTTGAGCCAATTATGATAAACCTAAAGAAGGTTTAGCATGCTCAAACATCTTTCATCTAGGAGTTCCAACTCATCTAATCTGGACACCTGATACTCTTCATTGCTCACCATGCCTTTTAGTGATATTCATAGTGAGGGTATTTTGACTTCAATAGGTAAGACAACTTCAGATCTATAGACCAAGGAAAATGGTGTGGCACTTGTTGGTGTACAAATACTATTTTAGTAAGCCCATATGGGTGGGTTTAGTTGCATATTTCAATCACGGTCGATGCCATTAACAATATCTTTTAATATCTTCAAGATGGTTTTGTTAGATGCTTCAACCTGACCATTTCCTTGGAGGTAATAGGGCATGGAGAATTTGTATTGGATAAAGAACTTGGAACAAAGCTCTTTGACATCTTGGTTTTTGAACTGGGTCCCATTATCTTTTATGATGGTTTGGGGAATTCCATATCGACATATCAGATAATTCAAGATGAACCTGGATATTTGTTTACCAGTGATGTATGTTAATGGAATTACTTCTATCCACTTGGTGAAGTATTCAGTTGCAATAATAATAAACTTATGGCCATTTGACAAAGTCGGAGAGATATTACCTACCAAGTCTAATCCCCACTGTGAACAAGGCCATGGTGTTGTGATAGGTCTTAGCTCCTGTGCTGGTGCATGAATGAGGTCACTATGCTACTAAAATTGGTGACATTTTCTTGTCTAGGAAATAGCTTCTTGCTCGATTTATGGCCAATAGTATCCTATTCTTAGCAACTTTTATGCTAGGTTAGGTCCACTAGAGTGGGACCCACAAACACCTTTGTGTACCTCTTTTAAGGAAGTTTGGGCATCTTTTGTGTCAAGAAATCAAAGTAAAGTACCATATAAACTTCAATGATATAAGGTGTCTCCTAGTATTGTAAATCAAGAAGTCCTACAAACAAAGGTTTTCTTTTGGGTGTGTGTCAAGTGAGGGGGTATGATACCATGTTGGATATAGTCAAATGTATCATGGTACTATGTCAAGTTAAGACCAACAACAACACACACGAGCTCTAATTTTGGGATCTTGAATGTTGGTATTAAGATTTGTTCCACAAGTTGATGGTGACAAAATATTGCTTGAAACTATCCACCATCCTTTTATATAGTAGTAGCTTGTCATCCTTTTTTTGATACTCATCATTTACTTGCCTGATTACTAGTTGAGAGTCTCCATAAACCTGTAGTTCTTTTATCCTCCATTCGATTGCCATTTTGAGTCATGTTATTAGTTTTTCATACTCCAAGATGTTATTTGTACATGGGAAAGCCATTCTATAAGCCTTATTTATACTACCTCCCCGTGGTTTGAGAAATAATATACCTACTCCTAAGTTGTGTTGAGTGTGGGACCCATCAAAGTACAAGGTCCAATGGCTTGTTTGTTATGTTATCAATATGCTTTCATCTAGGAAGTCTATTATGAGAGGTTGATGATCTTCCATTGATGCTTCAACAAGCTAATCTGCTATGATTTGTCCTTTGATGGCTCTCCTATATATGTAATCTATATCAAACTCACTTAGTATCATCACCCATTTAGCAATCCTTCTTGTTAGAGTTTCTTTTGCTAGTAGTTACTTTAGTGGATCTACTCTTGAGATTAGCTTTACTTGTCTATTTAGAATATAGTGTCTCAACTTCTATGCCACAAATATGATAGAGAGGTATTCTCTTTCTATGGGTGAATAGTTCAATTTATAGCCCACCAGTGTTCGGATAATGTAGTAGACCACTCTTTCCTTGTTATTATCATTTAGTTGTGCTAAGAGAGCTCCTAATGTTGCTTGTGTCATAGATACATAGAGTATCATTGCTTTATCTAGAATAGGTGGCATTGGTACTAGAGGAGTGAGTAGATACTCTTTGAATTGCTAGAATGCTTGATCACATCTACCATCCCACTTGCATGTGATGTCTTTGTGTAGGAGATGGGTGAACAAATGACATTTCTCTGCCAATTGTGTGATGAATTGCTTGATGGATTGTAGTTTACCCTATAGACTTTTGAGCTCCTTTAATGTCTTCGAAGGAGGCATTTCTAATATGGATTTTACCTTTACAAGATCTACTTTGATGCCTCTCCTTGACACTTTGTATCTAGTATATTCCCAGATGTTACTCTGAATACACACCTTTTCAGATTGAGCCTCAAGTTATACTGTTCAAGCCTATCAAACACCTTTGCAAGGTTGGTCAAGTGGTCTTTTGTTTTGATGGAATTTTCTAGTATATCATCCACATAATATTCCATAATTGTATGTAGCATATCATGAAATATTGTAGTCATTGCTCATTGATAGGTTGCTCCTACATTCTTTGGACTCAATGACATGACATTCCACCAGAAGGTCCCCCATGCACAAGTAAATGTCATTTTATGTTTATCATTAGGGGATATCTTAATCTAATTATATCCTAAGAATTCATCCATCAGTGATAGAATTCCATGTCCTATGGTTAGATCTACAATGATATCAATGATTGGAAGAGGAAAGTCATTTTTTGGGAAAGCCTTGTTTAGATCTCAGATGTCCATGTAGATTCTTATGCCCCTAGTGGGCTTTTATATAGGTACTAGATTTGAGATCCATTTAAGGTAATCAATTGGTTTGATGAAACCTACATCTAGCAATTTCTTCGGTCCTACTTTTACCAATACTCCTATATCGGGATGCATCTTTTGTAGTTTCTACTTGATAGGCTTAGCTCCAAGAAATATGGCTAGGTGGTGTACAACCAATGCTAGATCTAGCATTGGCATGTCTACATATGTTTGTAGACTCATAAAATATACTGATTGATCCTATACACCTGATCCTGATTTACTAACATCGTTTCATCCTAAATCATCTCCTTTACTAACCATTTAATCAAATAATCTTTATTTGATTAAATTCATCACATTTCATCTGTTAATCAAATAAATCAATTTTATCTGATTAGATCATTCTCTTCTATTAATTAAATAAATCATTTTGTTTAATTAATCCTATAGTCCCTCTCTTAATTAAATAATTCACTTTATTTAATTAGGCTCTAAAGTCATCTCCTTTAAATTAAATAAATTAATCTTTATTTGATTTAAATATAACATCATCCTCTTTAATTAAATAAATCCAACTTTATTTAATTAATTCTAAACTCATTATTCCTCTCATTTTGATTTATTTATATCCTAAAATCTAAATCACAATGTCAAATCAGGATTAATGCTAACACTAATCACTCAAATCCTCTAGCTTTTGCAACTTTTGCATGTAAATCAATTTAATTGATTTATAAATTCTTCTCTTTTATTCAAAAAGGGCATAAAGTTGGAATATTCTTCAAATTTGAATTTTCCCTCCCACATGTCTTTTCCTCCAACTTGGCATTTATTTCTCTTACAAGTCCTTTTTCTTGAGCCAAGTGGCAATAACTCCTCTTCAACATCTTTCTCCACAATCCAACTTTCAAATTTCAAATCTCCACCTAATAGCATTAATGTGCACATTCATCAAAATGTGCTCTTCTTCTCTCCACTCACATGTTGACAAGTGGCATTGTGCTATTGGTTGGTGTTTGATCCCACATTCATCCCTTTTGCCTATTCTTCCATCTTTCTCTTGTATAAATAGAAGACTCTTTTACTAATTTGGGATCCACAAGTTCATCCAAAATCTTAGGAATTTGATCCACAACTTATGCAAAGTTATCATCTTCATTTTTTTGAGAAATCTTCATCCATTATCATCCATTTTCATAGTTTTCATCATTTCATAGCTAGGTTATGGCAAAATTTCATCAAGGAGCATCAATCTTCAAAGTTCATCATCAAGCTTGATTAAGAATTGGGAAGGGTTATTTCCCACATCAAAATAGCACCAATTCCCCATGGGATTAAGAGTTTGAGCATTGAATAAGATTTGCTAGCTTTTATTTGTGTTCTTCATGTTATTTCTTGTTCTTTGCATTTCAAATAAATCTTATGGGGAATGATGTTTCTAACTTGCATATTGGATTAATAGTGTGTTTGTTTTGTGTTTGTGCAAGTCTAGGATCACCATTCACATTTTGGCACTAGTAGGAGGGCGTAAATCTCAAAATTAACACATTTTTTCAGCCATTTCCCTTGTTTTTTATGTTTTTTGTCTTTCCAGGTCAAGCAGTGTCACTGGAGGAAATAGTGACGCATATGCAGTCTTTGTTTTCCCAAACAACACCGATAGTTTCACCAAAGTGCCGATCAAATCCTCAAACAATATTGCTATCATTCTAGCATTGTTGTTTGCACTCAAACAACTCCACTACCTCTGTGTTTCAAATGGCGTCGCCTTTGCTTTCTTGCTTTTTCACTCAATCTTAAAATGGTCGTATCTTGGTCCTATTTTGGTCTTTTTCAGAGTTTTTTTTTTTGAAATGGGGTAGAATTTGATAAGCTATCCAATGGTGTAGGTTTTCTCAACTTTGATAGATTTTAAATTTTGAAATTTTCACCTAATTTCAAATCACAATGAAACTTGGTCTAAATTTTAGGGTTTTTATGCTTAATCATTTATTTAACCCTCATATCTTCTTGTTTCTTGATTTTATCTAACATTTGGAGCTTGGATTATAGGTTTTAAAGGATCATGGAGCATGGAAGTGAAAGAAAAATAATTATCACATGATTGTAACAAGTGTTTTTAAACACTTTGGGAGCATTTATAATCCCATTCTTAAGGATTTGTTATCTTCAAGTTTTAGGACTCAAATAAATTTCTTTTGGGATTTAAAAAGAAAAATAAAAGGGTTAAAAATAACATTAGAAACTCAATAGATTTGGTTTTTTGTTTTAAATAATTAAAAAAAACAACTTCACACTTCATCTTGGTGCTATAAAAAGAATCCATTATTGCTTTTGAAGTTAAAATGAAAATGTGTTTATCTTGTTTTGTAATCTTTTCTATAAACTAATATCATTTAAAGGCATATGCACTTCTCTCGTGCTTCACGACGATCTTGAGAATAAAAAGTCTTTTTGTGATATTAGGTTGTCTAAAATATTTTCTCCACACTTCAATTTGCATTCTTAAAATTGAACAAAATCTTACGAGTGTGAGTAAGTATATTGCGTGTGTTCTCTCTTTGTTCACACAGACAAAGATTGATCAAACTACGGATGTACTTAATTGCTTTTTTTCACCTTTAGAGGGTCTGCTTTGGTGGGAAAAAAGTACTCACCCCAAGGGAGTGACCCAAGCGGTAACAAGCATAAGCCAGGCTCTTCCGAACCGCTATAAAAATTTGTGGTTGCAAGGAAAGTTTACAATAAACTTAGTGATGCATGATAGCTCTCCCCCAGTATCTTTATGATGTGTAAAGCCCTTATTCTAAGGGTTGGGAGACCTCTTGAGGTATTTTATCGTTGTGTCCTCTAAACTAGATGCCTTTATTATGAACCATTATGTAGTAACCAAAAATCCCAATATTTGTTGGTGTCAGGAGGTCGGACTTCCGGAGCCATCCCACACTTGCAATTCTTTGTAGAGATGAGAAGTTCGTCATGGAGATTCACGAGAACTAAAGCTTGGTTGACCCAAGAAGTGTGTGTCGTGGAGGGGAGCCAGTGTGGTCAAGCTTCTAGTCATCCGCTCTGAATAAGCGCACCTAGATTTATCTAAGTGGGAAATTCAACAAATATTTTCTCTTCCATCCTAGGGTTGTGCAATTTTGAGTCAGTTAAACACATTGATTGGATCCAAAATATTAAAAACAAACATTCAACAAGGACATCAAATTTCAAACCATTTAGTAGAAGAAAATTCCTTTGTTCAAAATAATCCAAGTGCTACTGCTTGTGCCTTTGGATTTCATCCTTAGAGGCTTCTAAGTATTTGGGCCCATTTCTCAATTTTCTCTCTAAAGTCAACATTAGGGAACTATTGTCTTGATTCTCTTGATTTCCACATAATGGACCTTATGGGATGAAAATGAAATTGAGACATAGACATTCAGTTTGAAAAACTAACCAAGAAGTGTGGATGTGTTAAAAAGCATCATTAACCAAGATTAAATTAATTGAACCCCACACATGTGCTTGATATCTTTTTTCTTATGGTCTTCCAAGCAAAACATTGGTCATTTGGTTTGAACTACTTATAGGGTAGAGCATGTTCTTCACTATCTTGGTCTTGTAAAAAAAGCCCCTCTTAGGTTCATCTAGGGTCACAATCAAACATTTCATCCATCTCAAACATCAATGAAATCCCATCTCAAAAAAACTCTTAGAATCTTGGAAAAATCCTTCATACGAGACTTTTGGCAAAATCCTCTAAATCAAATCAAAATCATCTTGTTTGACTAGGTGTGTCTAGATGAATCCTTCTTCATACACTTAGTTAAATTATCACCTTGTGGGAAAATTTATTCCAAGACAACATCCAACCTCTTGGAGTTTATGAGTTCATTATCAAATCCAAATAAAATACAAAATCAAATCAAATCAAATCCAATCCAAATCAAAAATCCAAAATTCCTAAAAGTTCAACCCCCATATCATTCACCCCTTTCATTCTTCATCTCATCATTGGTCCTAAATCCCTTAGAGTTCAACAAGGTTAAAACACAAGAAAAACATGGAATATAAACTTGATTCATACATCATGAGTGGTCTAAATCAACCAAACTGTCAAATCCTTACAATGCCAATTTATTATCAAAACTCACATTTACGCAATTCATACATGGCATCATTATCACCTACAAACCTCAATGGTACAACAAATGTGAGTATGCCCAATTTAAATTTTGGAACAACTTTTCCTATGGTAGATATAAATCAAATTCCAAACCTACAAATCTATCAACCAAATAATCAATGCATGAGTCTTCAACAAAACAACATTATCCCACCAAATCCATACATGCCAAATATACCAAGTATAAATTTACCAAACATGAACATTTCAAATTCACACTTGGTAAAGTTTGGGATAGATATATTTGTGAATCATACAAATTTTATTCAAAGTCCAAACAATATGTTAACGAATCCATGTATTGATCCAAGTCAAGGTAGCACCATGCAAAATAAAAGTTGCCTAGATCAAGGCAATATGTTTCCAAACCAAAACAATGTTCAATTTCAACCTATAATTCCAAATCTAAACATCATCCCAAATCAGAACATTGTCCAAAGTTAATTTGTCCATGATTCCATACAAACACCACAAGTATACATTCCAAAACTTCTTGAACAAAAACCAAATCAACCATATCAAGGGTGTGAAGATCAAAATCAAGATCAAATTTTGTGAGATCAAATTGCTTCACTTTTTAAAATAATTGACTCATTACGCCAATAGACATCTCCACCCCAAAATCAATACACTCTTCCATTGGTTAAACCATGTCATCAAAGCATTGAGTTGTGTCCACAACCACATCAAGAACAATATCTCCAATGTCAAGAGTTTGGATATCAAGATCAACAACGTCAACAACAAACCCAACCTCCACATCTCAAAGATCAATCACCACATCTCAAAGATCAATCACCACATCTCCAAAATCAATCACCACAAGGTCAATTTAAAGTACAAATCTCACAAGATAACAAGCGAAAATACACACCACTTAGGGGACCAATCGAATCAGTCATGCAATAGTTGGTACAAGAAAATATCATCAAAATCCCCTTTTATGAAAATTATCAAGAGCCTCAAGTTAAACCACCAGGGTATAATGAGAATCACCTTTGTAATTTTCACAAAATAAAGGAACACACAACATAAAATTTTATTTGACTCAAAAATCTCATCCAAGACCTTATTGATCAAAAAACAATAACTATTGAGGAAAACGATGAAGATTCAACCACTAGTGATAGCATTGACAATCTCTCCACCACAATTATTGAAAACAATGATCAAGATCTATCCATCAACAAGCACCTTGAAGATTTTTCTACTTCATCTGAAGATCAACTCAACATACATCAAGAATCACCTTTTTATCATGATAAATACCCCTCAACAATATCTAATGATGATTTATTCGAAGGAGTTTTAACATTATTTGACCCTATAATCAACAATCCTTCCACCAATAATCACGTTGAAAATGTCCCTACATCACCTAATAAGTTAGAGGAAATATCTCAAGAATTTATTCCAAAGCATGATCAACATCTTTCACTGAAGTCTAGCAATGGTCCTTTCCAAGACATATTGATGTCCTTCAACCTCATGGCTACAAATATTGAAGGAATCTTCAATTCAACACTTAATCTAGATTCATGCAAAGATCAAGAGGATATTCAGCCACTTCCTATGCCTAATGAAGATATCCAAGAACCCTTTATAAGAAATCCATCCTTTGAAACTAGCCCATGTCAAGAACTTGATCCAAAGCATGTCAAAAATAATTCCAAAATAAATCAAGATCAAGAATTCGTATCTCCAGAATACTATAATGATCTAATGGACACTCTCCAATGTATACAAGATGTTGCAAATGATGATCATATCCATGTAGCACATATTCCTCCATCTACCCATGAGATGATTCCTTTGGATGGAAATGTAGATTATCTTCATTTAAAACAAGAGTCTCATCCTCTTGATATCATTACCAAGGAACAAGAGTCTCCTACTCTTAACATTTGTACACATGATCAAGAAATAGAAAAATCTAGTGACATATCAAAAATGGGTCGTGAAGAAGGTTTCTATAGAAGTTGTGAATCAAAAACATTGTATGTTTAGGCATATCAAAAATGAATCATGAGGAAGACTTTTATGTGGATAGTGAATCATCCACACCTCTTGAAGAAGCAATAAAATATGATATTTCACAAGATCAAGCCAAAGATATGAATTAGGAAGTTATCTCACTTATGGAGGATCCTATCACTTATAAACTTGGATCACTTACCTTTTTTAGGGAAAACTATCTTATCAATGAAGAAATTATCACCTTTGAAGATCCACAATAGAGTAGAGAAGGAGTAGCACCTTGTTTCCAAGGAAAATCATATCCTATTGTAAATAAAATGTTTCAACAAATGAATTATCAAGGCAGAGGATTAGGCCTACAAGAACAAGGTATCTTAGAACCAGTGCAGATAATTGGCAATCCTAAGCATCAAGGTCTTGGTTATTCGACAATCAAGGGATCTAAAAATATTAGTGATACCTCTATAATACTGGGGGAAACTCTATCTAGTGCAAGCATCAACATAGGGAGCATGAAGAGTCCTTATGAGGAAACCAATTCCAATACTACAACCAACCACATCATGAATATTCATCCACCCATCACCCCATCTAGAAATTGGGACCAACATCAAAAGAAGGATGTGAATCAAAGCAAAAGAAAATTATCAAAGCAAAAGAAGCTAAAGAGAATAATGGACAAATCAAATACACATGGATACCAAAGAATATAAAGAAAGATTATCCCTATCAAACTCCATTAGTAAAAGAAACTATGGGGAAAAATAAAAAATGGAAAAGTATCCATCAAAGATGTCCACACAAGAAAAAGCAGGCTTCCCAAGCGATGTACAAAGTATATCAAGCAATTGTTCCTAATTCCATGCACACTTTTGTATCCACCCATCATTTCTCATCTTCCTAAGTTTGGAGAGTCAAAGGTTCCAAACTATCAATCAATCCATATTTTATTCCTAAACACATTCCATCGATTCCTCCACGCATGATATCCAATTCTTACATTGACCATGTATTGGAATCCACCCTTCATCATAAGGATTCAAAAGGCATCCTATTGCGATGTGTACACAAAGACAAAGTTAACTCTGATATCAACAAAGCAGATCAGGAATCTCAAAAGTTGTATTTAACTGCACATATCTTGTCAAAACAACTTCTTCAGGGAGGATATCGATTTCACATTATGACAGAAGCATCTACATCAACACCACCAGGTGATTCAACATGAGCTTAAAATATTTCATACATAAATACAAAAATATAAAAAAATAACTAAATCCAAAAAAAATCAAAAAATGATTGAAAATAGTAAAGGAAAAAATTGTCCTCTAGTGAAAACCACTATGGTGGCGCTTTGGGTAGGCACCATGATGAAAACCTGGAAAATAGGCATCATGTGTAGAATCGAGCATCTATGTTCTCTAGTTTAGGTCGAAGCATCTCATCCCATCCATAATAAATCCAACATTCCATCCATCTTATATCCATAATAAATCCATTAATCTATAAACCATTTATCCAATCCATTTTCATCCATTTACATCCATCTTCCAAATTATCTTGATGAAATTTTGGTGCACACTTTGCACTTGCTTATGGTAACCATCTTGACATGGGTTATTTTCATTGATCCTATCCTACCCAAGATTATATAATCCATGAAGCACTATCCAAACGAGCATCCTCTATTCAGCACCATATCTTATGGAAAAATAATCCATATCCATCCATCTATACACCTATCCAAGCATCCATCCATGGAATTCCATACATTTCTAGACACTAGGGGTAGATATTTACATCTTTCTTTGGTAGTAAATATTGATCTATATCTTCCAACTTATGTGGTGATCCGAACATTGGCAAACATAAAATCAAATTGGTCAAAGTATTTGTGAGCCAAAAATACAAATCACTAGCCCATGGAATATTTTGACAAGAAAAAGTTCCTTATCAAGCTTTATCTTTCATCGAACATCAATTCAAACAATCAATATCAGTTGCATCTAATTTTCACTTCAATGTCACATTAAATCATTCAAACATATTTTATTCCAAAACCAAGCTTCAAAATCTTGATCAATCAAATCCAATAAATCCATCATCTTGGGATATCCTTCCCAATCCTTGTGTTTCTTAACACCATCCTTGCATTATTGTGTATCCTCGATAATGTTATCATCATCAATCCCTCATCATCTTGCGATATCTATCCTAATCCTCATGTTGCTTAACACTATCCTTGCATTGTTGTGTATCGTCAACAATGTTATCATCATCAATCCATCAATCTGATCAATCAACCTTGGCTTGGATTTTTAAAAAATCCCAAATAGAGCACTAATATCATCACACATGTCCATATCCAAAACATCAAAATCATATTGAAATCCAAAAAAATTCAAAAAACCAAGAAAATAAAAAAAAATCCAAAATCATATCAAAATCCAAAAACATTCATAAAAATAGAAAACGTCAAAAACATGGTATCCAAACTAAGTCGTCTCTGAGCTTAAACGTAGGAAAGGCTAATATTTGATCAGCCCCTAAGACACAAAAACACAAAAACATTCAAAAAACACAAAATCGAAAAACATTCATAAAATCTCATAAAACACCAAAAACATTGGAAATTTTGAAAATCAAAATATTTGCAAAACCTTGAAAATACCAAAAACAACCTCAAAACATTTTAAAATCATCAAAAACATTCAAATATTTGAAAAAAATCCACCCATCCCATTTCACAATCACCTGAAATAAATCTCCACTCACAATAAATCAATCATCATCCTCAACCTTTGGTGAAACAATCAGAAACGTGTCTAGCGGGTTAAAAGTAAAAAACTCAAACATCAGGGTCTCAAGTCTAGGTCAATAAGTAAACAAGTTGGTCAACTCTTGGTATTAATAGCCAATCATCCAATCAAATCCTAGATCATCTAATAACATCATGTCCTAGGATGCATCCTTAATAAAATGGACATCAACATCAGGCTTCACTATAGTTTAGTCTTAACTAGCAGTATGAAGAACATTAGCTTGTTTGTTTACTTGATCTTTGTCTTTTAACTTATCTTATTGCACTTGTTGGCCTCCTATAATGATTTTAATAACTAAGCCTTTATGACCATGACTCAGAGATTGGACATCTAACCTGAATAGCTATCTCAATCATCATGAAGGTGCATTTAACTTGTCAACCCAAGGATGTGAACTTGAAATGGGTCGGCACAATATGTGCACTAGGAACTCAAAGTAGCCATTGCATTCTATAGCTAAGAAACACAATATTGAAAGTAAATTTTTTGAAAGGGAAAGAGACAAAGGTTTTATATCAATCAATGACTATGCTAAGCTAAAATGCATAACAAGAATACAAATCTGAGCAACGAACAAGACACTACTATGTCTGCTTTGGCTATAGGAATAGTCACATAATAGAGTTCTAGTGGCTACAGGAATAGTCAATGCCAGATTTCTAACTAAGTACAAAAAATAAGTAATAATAAACTAATGCTAAACTAATAGGACAGATTACTCACCAAGTGGGCCCCCTTGGATAAGTATCCTCTAAACTAATAAGAACTCAAGTGCTTGAACTCAAAAATTTATTTTATTCACTTTAAATCATGCATACAAGAAAGTAATGTATTTGTATCACTGAAACCAGAGAATGAGAGTACAATATCAAATCGTGCAACCTCCTAAAGAAGGAGCATCAAATCATTATTTATACTACAGCTAAATAAGGCAGTCAACTCCACAACTGGGAGGGTGCTATTTAGGGAAAAAAGGGGAAAGTGGAGTGATGGCGGTTACGTATGCATGGAATCTAGTTAGACATGCAAGTCCAGATGGAGATTCAACACAATATTAATGCCCATGCATGCTCAATCATTATGGTCCTATTAGCTCTAATGATTTGCACCAAGGTTGATATCAAATACAACCAATCATGAGTAACATGGGAATTTTCATAGGGTTGTGGGTAGACCTGTAACAAAAAAATTCCTCCAGAAAAGCTGGCTCTTATTGATTTCTACCTAAAACTACTTGTCTTTTGAGGGGAAAAAGGTGAGAAGAAAGTAACACAAAAAATGAAGACTGAGGAAGAACCTAGGTATGATAATGAATTACCTCAAAATGACTAATAACATGCAAAATTTGATTCTACTTCACTTGAGTTAACAAATTAACAAAGACCCCACATAATCATCTTTGTATATCCTTTATAAAAACTTGATTTATGAGAAGGTATTAACACAAGACTCTAAGAAAGAGAGGAATAACTCCATAGCTTAAAACTTGTATTGCTTACACAACCCATAACCTATAAAATGGATATTCTTTTGCAAGAAAGGCACTTTTAGAAGAAAAGCAAAAATACAGGGAAAAGTTCAAAATTTCACAAGTATGTTGATTAACTTCAAAGAACATGTACACTAACAAGAAAGTGATGAGAAAGTGATAAGAAGGTAGACTAAAACTATTAAAAATTCTCAAGGAAAAACTTACAGTTTGCATGAAAGCATGAGTTACAAAATCATAGTGAAAACTGAGGATGAACAATCTCGAAAACTCTGTTAATTCAGAACTACCTTACAATGATCAAAGAAAATGACTAGATAAGAAAGCTTTGAATGAAGTCCCATCAAAATAGGAATGGAAACTTCCTTTCCTCGGATGGCCTACAAAACCCAAAAATATAACTACCAGATTTGCTCCAAAAGACTTTCAAGATGGTTGAAAAAGTCAATTCTAACATAACAAACATGGAGGCACAACAAACTGATGCCTATATGCTCTCCAAAGCAATAAAAGTTCCTATTTTCACTCCAGATGTTCTTAAACTAACTCCTCAATGCTTGGCACCTCAATACATGCTCTCAATATTGCATTTTAAAATAACACTTGATTAAAAGGTTTATAACTTCACCATTTTAAACAAATGTTTTACACCTTAAAGTCAAACAAAACTTCATAATCAAGCCATTACCTTCTTAAGAAAATAAAACAAGAGGCAAAAATTAGGGAAAATCCCTAATCACCAAATGTATTCACTAGGTTGAGGGATTAATTAATTTCTTGCGAAGCTTAAATATAAAGAAAAAATGCTTTAAAATTGTGTCGGCCGAAAAATTAGGGTAAAACCCTAACACAAAACTAATAGCAAGAAATGTGAAAACATTTCATTTCCTTCGCCTTTGCATTTTTGAAGTGCACACAACCACCAATGTAGCCTAGTTTGATAGAGCTTCTTGAAGGACTTCATGGAAGATTTCACAGGATCTGGTGGAATTTTCCTTTGCAGTTTTGGTGAAACAGTGATCTTCATATACTAGGTAAGTATCTTTCGGAGCATTTTTTTTTAATTTTGTTTCAAAGTCAGGGTATGCTATAGAGTGCTTCATTTCTGGTTTATTTCTGCAACTATTGTGTTCCATGAGATAGTTTTTCTCTTAGATATTCTGCCAAACAGTGATCATGCCTTGTTTATGCTTTCACATTTTGCACACATGTCCAGCAGAGCATTCCAAACTGTAGTATCTACTGAGCATCATGAATTGTTATCCTTCCAATACTTACCATTCATTATTACATTGTCATATGAAGCTACAACTTTCCTATTTTTGCATTATCTTTGTGTTCTCTTCGAGCGGTATAGCACAGTGTCTTCTAATATCTCAAAAATTGTACTGTCTCCAACTCAAAAGCCCGCTTTAAAAAACCCTATGTATCTTGGAAAATGACTAAGTTATGTTCAAATTCGGCTATTATTCGTTTCCTATGCAAATGGTGCCATTTCCTCCTGACAGGTTATCATCATTTCTCTCATGTCACCATCACCACAGTACTCAACTCTCATTAGTAGTTATTTAGCAGCCTTAATTGTTTTTCCCTATATATATCAACCACAGGAATATGTTTCCTTGAGATAAATACTGATTATAGTTTCAAACTTAGTGACTGCTGTTAAAGTTCCTGGTGAGGTTTATGACAAGAATGGCTTTCTTGTAATCATGGCTTCACCCTGAGTCTTTACATCATTAACTACCTCCTTTTATCCTATAACATTCCAAACTTGTATTTTTGTTGTATTTCCCAGACTTTATAATTTCTTTCATAACCACAGTCTCATGCAAATGTAGAGATATGAATTGGAATATCAAAAACTTGACAAGAAGTGCATTTTGGTCTTTTATGAATAAATTCAGATGTTATCTTAAAAACAAAACATATTGCTTTGCTCTCACAAGACCGCCTCTTTTATTTGGAAGACCACTTCAATATTTTCACTATGCATATTACTTTAAAATGCTGGTAAATTTACTGCATTGCTCTGTCCCTGTTTGTAATATTTACCCTTCTAAAGTATGTTGTGTCTTGATATTGTAACTGTGTTTCAGTAGGAAGGATTGACTTTTTAAAAAAAAACTACTCAGTGTGTTCCTGTCTCAGATGATCACAATGCCTTCTATCTCTTGCTTTAAGATACACATTCATCTTTTCCTGTTTACTTACTTTCAATGAATTTATCACACATGGCTATGTTGTTTTTAACATCATCTCATGATCTAATACATAATGGTTTTGCCCTTTATGTATGACATGTTGTACCATTGTGTTTGATGGAATTTTCATTTATCACACTACTTTAATTTATGTGCCAAGACTTCATTCATT
Source organism: Sequoia sempervirens (assembly GCA_007258455.2). Classification (NCBI taxonomy): domain Eukaryota; kingdom Viridiplantae; phylum Streptophyta; class Pinopsida; order Cupressales; family Cupressaceae; genus Sequoia; species Sequoia sempervirens. Next base: position 141,853 of record VDFB02147706.1, on the reverse strand, counting down.
AACATCTGCTGACATATCCATCCTTTCATAATGTAAGTGTCCTACTTTTGATCTTTAATGAAAAATTCTACCCCATGCTTATATTATGACTGTGCATAGAATATCACTGTGATGTTCAGCCGATACACTATTAATGGATCTCCCTTCTTAAAGTGACTATTCAAAGTTGACTTTCCACTACAGTTCATGTTTTTATGATACCTGTTGAATGATATTGAATATACCTGAAAGATCGTACATGAACTATGAGCTGGGCTCAACCCTTGTGGGAGCCACATTTACTCCACTCATATTTAATCAGATTGTTTGTACCTATAGCTACACATGGAACAAACAGTTAGAACAACATGACATTTTTTAGATGTATTTGATCATCATTTCCTCTCTCTTCTCTGAACATGAGTGACTAGCTTGTCTGATGCATACAAAAATAGTCTATACATTGATGGGTGGATGTATATGTAGGATCGAAGACCGTCATTGTTTAGAACTCTGTTCTAACCATTGCAATTCTTTCAGATGCAGGATATGAAAACTGAGAGTTGTAGTGAACACAAAACAAGTGATCTAAAGCTGAGGAACATGCAAGATGATGGACCTTAACCAGTCATCAAGAAATGACTGGCCTTTCTCTCTATATATGCATCTTTTTTCTTTCAATCCATTCTTGTATATATTGTATTTTTGTCACATTAGACAAGCTATATCTCACAACTTTTGTGAGATAGATCTTAATCTTTGAATCAATAAAGATATTTCTTTCAGCAATATTCTGTATGAATATTTTCAATATTGTATACATCTGTATAAATGCAACAATCCATTGCTGAAAACAAAAGCTTCTTGATTCTTCTATTTATACATCTGAATGCAATACAGGAAAGACTTAATATAAAATGCACCTCATACTTAAAACTCACTCAATTTGATCTAATAATAAAAAATGAGTAACATCTTTGGAAATATCTGTTGCATGTTTGCCTGCTAAACACTAGGACCAGTTGCCTAACCTGTCCATTGGGCATGGGGTCACTTAGATACTCATACTAGGTCTGAAAACAACTTGCTTCATGTTGTAACTCAATCATGAAAACCCAGAACTCCTTGGAGTTCAAAACTAACTAACTGTGCTGAAAAGAACTTAGGGAAACTAAAAAAACAACTATTCTAAAAGGTGAAGCAACACTTATTGAAAGCATGAAATGACTGAAATGATGTAGGTCAAACCTCAAAGCAGCACTTGAGGTGTATCCCATTGACAGGGATAGGCAATATTTCACCATCCATTTTGGACAACTGGAATGCACTATGCTCCTTACATTCTCTGATGAAAAACGGACCACTCCAAAAACTGTCAAACTTCGTATGCTTCCCTAGCCTACTTTTTAACTCATCCCATTTCAGCACAATGTCACCTTCTCTGAAAACTATAGCAGTTGCCCTTTTGTCAAAAAACTCTTTTAGTTTGGAGCTGATGATGCTCTAAAGACTTCATGGCTTTGTCTCTAGCCTCTTCCAACTCCATGAGCTGAGCAAATCTAACTGCTAAGGAATCTTGTCCTTCAAACATTTCCAACTGATGCATTAAATCAAGAGCTGGTAACTCTACAGATATAGGCAGTATGGCTTCCTTACCATAAACCAACATGTATGGAGAATTTCCAATAGACCTTTTAGGAGTTATCTTATCTACCCATAAGGCAGATTTCAGCTTGGTGTGCTAAGCTCTCTGATTGTCCTCCATCATTCGTTTAATGATCTTGATCAAGTTGTCATTAGTGCTCTCAGCTAAGCCATTACCCTGAGGGTAATAACTTGATGAAGTGTTCAAATATATACCATTTTTCACTACCCAATCAGCCACTCGAATTCCCACAAATGCCAAGGCATTATCTGAAATGATAGAATCTGGAACTCCAAATCTGGTTATAATCTCATTATAGAAATTTAATACAGAGGTCTCATTGGCTTCCTTCACGGCTACTACCTCTGTCCATCTTGTAAAATAATCTGTAGCAGTAAGTACCCACTTATTCACAGCACTGGAAGGTGGGTTTATAGGTCCAATGAAATCAATGCCCCATTTCATGAAGGGTTCCTCTATTTGAATTGGCTGCAAGGGTAGTGTTGGAAATTTTTCCTTTCCAACAAAAATTGCACATTTCACACATTTTTTGGCCCATACATGGGCATCTTTAAATATGGTTGGCCAATAATAACCAGCCCTCATAATCTTCCATGCTGCTATTTTTGGGGAAAAATGACCCCATGAAGTTCCAACATGGAACTCATGAAGCACTTTCTCAATCTGATTATAATCAATACACCTTAGCAAAACACCATTGAGATCTTTCCTAAATAAAAAATTGTAAATTAGAACATATGGAATGGATTGTAACCTGAAATACCTCCTCTTGGTTATGTCTAAGTGTGGTGGACATTGACCAGTTTGTAGAAAATGAATCATATCCTGAACCCAACTTGCTGCTAGAGCAGGTACAACATTCTGATCTTGATCATCAGTAACTAAAACAACTTATATCTCCTTTTCCTATATATTTTCTAAAGTTGA